>JASCZW010001944.1:0-208246 GCA_034211315.2 Aedes japonicus | reverse complement strand
TGCTGGCCTCATCGAACGTATAGCCTGAAGTGAGCTGGAGACTATCCCGTAAAAATGAGAAAATTGATCAGAGGAAGAGAGGCAATTTGCTCTAATGCATGGTGTATAGCCGCCAGCTCTGCGACGTATACAGAGCAAGGATTTTGTAGTTTGAAGGAGGCGCTATGAATTTCGTTAAAAACACCGAATCCAGTGGAATCATTTGTTTTTGACCCGTCGGTGTAAAACTTCCTGTCACATCTGATATGGCCAAACTTACTTGCAAAAATTAATGGAATGTACTCCGAACGGGTGGATCTGGTATTCCGCAGACTTCTTGCTTCATGGTCGAGATCAAAAACTACAGTAGAACTAGAGAAGTCTTGGGAGTAATCACGATTAGGAACATTCGAAGAAGGGGCTCACCTCCAGAGTCATGTACCAGTAGTACAGTGTCACGAACTTAGTTTGAGGATTTCGTTCGATTAGCTTCTTCAAAATTTGCAATTACCAATGGATTTAACACCTCACAGCGGATGAGGAACCGGAACGATAGCTCCGCAAAACGATCTGATAAAGGAAGAACTCCTGCTAATACCTCTAAACTCATGGTATGAGTTGAGTTCATGCTGCCTAACGCGATACGAAGACAACGGTACTGGATTCGCTGCAGCTTCAGAATATGAGTTTTCGCGGCGGATTGAAAACAGAAACTACCGTACTCGAGAACCGACAGAAGTTGTTGTACGATACAGCTTTATCAGATCTTCCGGGTGGGCTCCCCACCATGTTCCGGTGATAGTACGAATGAGAGTTTATTCGCTGCTGAGCATTTCTGAGATCAGATACTTAATGTGCTTTCCCCAGGTGCATTTAGAATCCAGAAGCAGACCCTAGGTATTTATAAGACAAACTTTGAGTTATTGTTTTACCCATGAGTTGAAGCGGTATTTGTGCTGGTTCACGCTTCCTAGAAAAAACAACTAACTCAGTATTCTCGGAAAGATTCGATACCCAGCTTTACAGCCCAGGTAGACAAATTGTCTAGAGTGTCCTGCAACGGTCCCTGCAAGTTGTTCGGCCCTGGTCCTGCAGTTAAAACAACGGCGTCATCCGCAAGCTGTCTTAGCGTGCAATTTTGCATGAGGCAGCTATCGATGTCTCTGACATAAAAATTATAAAAAATGGGGCTTAAGCAAGAGCCCTGGGGAGACCACTTGTAGCTAATTCGTGAAGTTGTCGAAGACCATGAGAAAAAGCTCATGCACGTTTCTCGGACAACAAATTGTACAAATGGTTGTTTAGTAATGGTGGAAGGCCACACTCGTGGAATTTGTCTGAAAGGACGTCTACACAAACTGAATCAAAAGCCCCTTAATGTCCATGAAAGCTTGAACCCATTTGCTCATTTTGGGCATAGGCCAGCTGTATTTCCGTTGAAAGCAGCGCAAGACAATCGCTCGTTCCTTTGCCTCTGCGGAAACCAAATTGAGTATGAGATGAAAGCCATTAGATTCAATCCATTTGTCGAGCCGATGGAGTATCATCTTCTCTAGCAGCTTCCGTATACACGACAACATCGCAATTGGACGATAAGAGTTGTAATCCGACGCGGCTTTCCGGGTTTTCGTATAGCTATAACTCTAACCTGCCTCCATTCATCCGGAACAATATTGCACTCCAGGAACTGATTAAATAAGTTCAGCAAGCGCCTCTTTACGACGTCTGGAGTTTTTCAACAAGTTAAACTTGATTTTATCCATTCCTGGCGCAGAATTGTTGCATGAAGGAAGAGCAAGTGAAATTCGAGCATAGAAAGAGCGCATCCAATTCGTTACGATTGGTTTGAGTATCGCGAGCAATTCCGTTGCACCGGAACCGAATCTGGGCACACTTTCTTAGCGAACGCGTAGACCCACCGGGAAGAGCTTTCCTTGTCTTCATTCACCGACGACGCATTTCGCATTCTTCTCCCGACGGTCCAAAGAGTTCTCATCGACGTCTCACGCGATAGCCCTTCGACGAAGTGACGCCAATATCCGCGTTTTTTGGCTTTGGCGAGGCTCTTAAACTTACGCTCAAGAACAATGTACCGCTCGTAATTATCTCGCGAACCGCGCTTCCGATATGCTTTAAACGCGACGGATTTTTCACGGTAGACTTCAGTACGTTCGTCGTCCCACCACGGCGTGGGCGAACGTCGGCGAATTGTTGATCCTGGTACCGGTCTGCGCTGTGCGTCGATCGCACATTTGAGGATTAACCCGGATAAAAGCCGATACTCTTCCAACGGAGGAAGGACTTCGACCGATTGCTCGTCATCGATGATCGCTTCAGCGAATTTACCCCAGTCTATGCATTTCGTGAGGTCGTACGCAATGTCGATCGAGCGAGATTGACACTGAACCATTGGTGATTGAAATTTTGATAGGCAGGTGATCACTACCATGGGGATCTTGAATCACTTTCCACGTGCAATCCAATGATAGTGAATTCGAACAGATTGAGAGGTCTAATTTGCTTCCAGGGTTTGGAGGTGGAGCCACGCGTGTTACTTCCCCAGTATTCAAAATAGTCAAGTTGAAGTAGTCCATGAGGTCTAGTATCAATGCAGAACGGTTGTCGTTGTACGGTGACCCCCAGGCTGTACCGTGAGAATTAAAATCTCCTAATATCAACCGTGGCTCTGGCATTGCGAGGCAAATAGTCGAAAGATCCCTGCGGGATATTGCCGTATTCGGCGGCAGGTATATGCTGGCTATACTAAAACTTTTTGCCTCGAATAGTCACTTGGCATGCAACTACTTCAGGCCTGTCATCGAGGAAGATCAATTCTATAAAAGGAGTGGAGCTTATTAATCCCCAATAGCACCCCTCCATATGAGTCCCCTCGATCCTGCCGAATAATGTTAAAATCGTGGAAGAGAAATCTTTATCAGAAGAGAGCCATGTTTCACAGAGAGCAAATACGTCACAATGCGATTTGTGAACTAAAAACTTAAAAGCGTCCAAATTTTTTAAAATACTTCTACTGTTCCATTGTAGTACTTCGATCATATCCCCGACCTCATTGGATAAATTATCCATCGAAGATATGATTGAATCAAGAAGAGGCCATTTTGAAGACAATTTCTTTAGAAGAGGTTTTACAAATGTGAGGATCATGTTGATGAGGTTCCTCGTTGTCAGTGAGACCTCGAAAATGGTGAAGATGAATTCCACAATCCCAGAAAGAGACATTTTTTCGGGTCTTCGACTTGACACGGTCGAGATTCCGGATGCCTTAGTAGTTGGCGTTCTGGGCAAAAAACTGGAACAACTGGGGTTTTAGATGTTCCCGGAAGTGGCGGAAAGTCACCAGCCAGTGGTTTAAAACCTGGAGGAGAAACTTTTTGTATTGCCACCACTTCTTAAATTGTTCAGAGGAGGGTGAGGAGCCTGTTCTACAGTCAGCGCGTTTTGAGATGCTTGCTGACGGTGCCGTTGACGTCTTGCTGTAGCGCGCTTTCTCTTCGCTCCCGTCTGAACAACAGAGTACTCCTCAGCATCCTCAAAGTCTGAGCCCTGATCATCTATGGGCAGGGACGAAAATATATTGTTGTCTGGCTGGGCTGGTGGAACAGCGGCCGGTGGGATCTTTTAAGAATGTCTGCATAAGACCGCTTCGACCGCTGCTGCAGCGAACGAATTTGGTGTTTCTCCCGCTCTATATACTTCGGGCATACAGCGAGATCATGTGGAGCTTCCCCACAGCATATACACTTGGGGTCCGTACTGCGGGGACCCTCCACATGTTGCTCACCGCATTTGCCGCATCGTGCTTTGTTACAGCGGTAAGGTGCAGTATGACCCAACTGCTGGCACTTGTCACAGTGCATGACCGTCGGTACATAGAGGCGAACAGGTAAACGAAGCTTCCCCAACACGAGGAAATTCGGCAGGGCAGCTCCAGAGAAGATCACACGAAAAGAGTTTGAGGGCTTTTTTGTGCCGTCGGATGACACCTGGTTCATTTGCCTGACATCAAGGACCTGAACTGATGGAACGGCACGATTTTGAACCCACCAGTTCCATGGGACTTGATATCAGCGCACGTCAAAAACGGTTCGGTGACCACTCCGGCTATTTCTACTACGTGCGAGGGAAGATACACGTGGTATTCTAAAGAAAACAGCTCTGAGGCAACAATCCTGTTTGCTTCTTCACGATCACTTAGAGTGATGCGAAGCTTACTGCGACTGGGAGAGGTTATATCTTGAATGCTCCGAAACGACTTTGCCAGATCTTTCTCGATTTGGAATTTGTTCAAAGGTTTACTTTTGGGCCGAAAAAAAACCAGAAAAGGACCTTTAGATCCGGCTGGATAAACTTTCCGGCGGGGAAGCTCGGAGGAGGATGAACCAGAAGGTGCTTCAGTTGGTGTTGGCTCCGAACCCTTTTCTGTCTCCATTAATGGTAAATGGGGAAAAGGTAACAGAATGGGAGGAATATCATCATCCGAACTATCAAACTCCTCCGAGCCCCGGCTCGGATTATTTTTATCCATCGTGGGGACTTAGAACGCCCACGAGGATAATTAAATAATTGTGTTCAATTCAATTTAAGGAATAAATTCAATGTAATGTAAATAAATTCAAAAAAAAAAAAAATATATAAATAATATAAAAATGTAGGACACAATAAGGATTTATTTTATTGATGCGATTATATTAACCTAAAACATGCTCAAAAAAAATCCACATACACAACTCCTATCACAGAGAAAAATAAATCCAAAATTTAGAAAATGACATCCACTTATAGGTGGATTGATCAATAATTTGAAAAAATGATTCCCTATAACCAAAAAAAAAAAAAAAAATATTTATATATATACCTATATATGTAATACTAATATATAATGAGAAAGGTTTTGTGTTATCCGGGAGGATTAATCAGCCTGAAAAATTTCAACCCAGAAAATAAATAAATAAATATAAATACAAAAAAAAAAAATAAAAAAAAAAATTAAATAATGTATACCGGAAAGGTACTTCTGCCTGCTAGGGGGATTATCCTCTATCGTCAGTCAGTAGTGGAGCAAAGTATAGTCACTAGATTCATAGTCTGGCGGATACAACAACGGGAGCCAATTTGAACTGTCAGTTGGCGGAGCCAATCGAGCATATCTCGAGTAATTAATGTTAAGGGCTAAAAGACATTTGTAAACAATGACTTTAAATATCGGTTTCTCTCGAATCTTAAATCACTCTCGTGAAATGAACGCAGCATTTGGTAGAAGAATGTTAGTTCTACCATATGGAGTAGCAGGATATAGTGGGATTCTCGTAATTTGTGAAAATCAACGTTGTTTACAAATTGCTTTTAGGCGCTTAGCATGAATTACTCGAGATATGCTCGATTGGCTCCGCCAACTGACAGTTCAAATTGGCTCCCGTTGTTGTATCCGCCAGACTATGAATCTAGTGACTATAGAGCAAAGTGGAAATAATACGAAATGTTTACCTATTGTTTGGCAATTTGGTATGGTGCGGCTGCTACTTGCCGGTCTGTACACAGGCTATTGAAAAGCCTGCGTGGGGAACAAAGCCTCGACCGACGCGATGAAATGGTGCGGTGATGATGAGGTGATGGTACCGTTGATGATGATGATGATTGCCGTCGTGGGGGAGAACAATCTTTTTCTGACTTTCGGTGTCGGTGACGGGTCGTTGAATGGTCCTTCACAAGGCTCGCCTGTAAAGGCCACTTCCTTCGTCCGAACGTCGCACTGTGGCACTTTTTGACCAGCTGTTGCACTAGCTTAAATACAGCAAAAAAACCACGATCGTTCGACAAGGAATGCTTTGACACTTTCTGAAACACCCGGTAAGTACGATCAAAACTCTTCAGAAATAGGTCTGCAGTTCCTGGAACAACCGGGTTCGTGTTAGTCCCAACAAGCATTCGAGAGCAGATTTGGAAGATGGTCAATCCGGAGGAAATTTCACAGCAAAGCAAGTAGCAGAAGAAATTGATGCTCGCAATCAATCATGTGGCTGCAGTAAATTTTAAGTTTAAAGGGCGCGTATAGTAAGCACATTTACGGAACATATTTTACGCGTCGCGTGGACTTAGACTACTTGTTTTCACTTACGAGATGTGCTGTGTGCTGCGATCTGTGGGAAACAATATTGTTCAAGCATGCTCGAATTCATCATATCAGTTTGCTTCACGGTTCTCAACTGCAGTATGTCTGCAAGCATTTCTTCGGTGGGACAATATTTTAACAAAATTTGTTCTGCAACGCACAGCAAACCAACCTATCAGACTAAGGTACTCGATGTTGCTTGGTAATCGATTCTCCTCCTTCTTCTGCTATAGATAGGCAGGATCCAATGGTATCTTGGACGGCAAGGCATCTTTCAAGCCATGCTTCTCAGCGAGCTTCAAGATGTTGCTCCCTTGATTCAGCTTGAACCCGCTGGATTCACGTTCGACTTCAATCAAAAGGAAATGCTTCGCGTCACCCAGATTGGCAACTTCAAAGTTTTTCTGCAGCGGACCGTTTCTGCCCGTATAAGCTCTTCCGCAGCAAGTAAACTGTGTTCAAGTTCCCCGTGGAATATCCTTTCGGATGCTTCATGTAAATAGGGTCTTCCAATTCTATGAAGGTACGCGGTCTTCACATCCACATGCCGGCGGCTTGCAATGGTGAAAAGAGAACACAATGTAGCCTGTTTAGCAAAGGAAGCGAAAACCTCGTCACAGTCTACACCAAAGACCAAACTTCTGCGTAAAGCCTTGTGCTACCAGCCTGGCTTTAAGGCGTACAACGTTCTCCTTCGCCTTGAAAAGCCACTTACATCTAATGGTTTTGCAGTTTGGCGGCGACCAGTTCCCAAGTACCGTTTCCGATGAGAGATTGGTACTCCTCGTCCATTGCTGCTCTCCACAGGTCTACAGGTTGACCATTCATTGCCTCGGATGGGGTGCGTGGATCATTAGTACGCTTCGTTCCATTGGTGACAACAAGTCCCTATTGCAAGCGGCTTGCTTCAGCTTCAGGAACATCACGAGCAGTTCGGATGTAACTCAAACAAAGTTTTGTAGCAGCAACTGTTTTATTTTGTGCGGTATTGCTTTTTTTTTTTTTCTTTTGTCCCTCTCATCTGTCACGCAACGGTCGGGCGGCGGGCTCAGTTAAATACACCGTCGGTGATTGCACCGTCTTGATGCCCAGCGGTGTTAACACGCCCCAGTCCGTAACATCCGGTGATTCCTCCGGAAGTCCCGGATTTACTGTCACCTACCTCCAGCACCGCTAACTTGGCAACAGCACGCCTGTAGACGCCGTTTGCCGTCCGCGCCTGTCTGATTCGCCCGTCAGCTCCCAGAAACACCTCTGGTCCAGCACTTCCGGTTCTTCCCATCGATAATGAATACCAGATCATTCACCTCCAACGGTTTCTGGTCTTCGAACCACTTGGTTCGCTTCTGCCTCTGCAAGGACCTTCAGCAGAACTTAGTCCGTGAGGGTTCTCCCATCGTCCAACGCTTACATGCACTCCTTCACAGATCTCGCCATTCGCTCCCAAATTCCGCCCATGTGCGATGTGGCGGGCGGATTGAAGTGCCACGCCGTTGATGCACTTGTTACATTCCCGGCGCACTCCCTGTCGATTTTCCGCAATTCATTGGCAGCGCGTTTGAAGCATGTTCCATTGTCCGAAAAGATTTCCGCTGGTACTCCATGCTCCCTATTGAATCTGTGGATAGCCATCAAGCAAGACTGTGTCGTGAGGCTGTGTACGACTTCGAGGTGCACCGCACGTATGGCTAGACAAGTGAATACCGCTACCCACCTTTTCTCCGGCCGACAGTTACTTCGACGGGACCCAGATAGTCGGTGCCCACCGAGCTGAATGGCCGAAGGTAGGGTGTCACTCGCTGAACTGGAAGCGGAGCCATCAACTGAGTCAACGAACGACAGCGATGCACCTTCCACCAGACGCACTGTCGCATGACTTGCAGAATTGCCGTGCGGATGTTCGGGATTCAGAACCACTGGCGAAGTTCATTTACCACGGTTTCGCGTTTGGCATGCCCGAATTTCTCATGGTATAATTGGATCAGCTTTTCCGTCAGTCCATGCTTGCGGGGTAAGATTATCGGGAATTTATTGTCAAACGGCATGTCGGTTGACATCTCCATTCGGCCGCCGACTCGCAGAACACCGTCCTCATCAAGAAGCGGTGTCAGCTTAAAAATGCTGCTGGATTTCGTTATCCTTTCCGACTCCTGCCCTGGCTTCAAAGCCAAGTTCTTCGTAAGCACACTCATCTTATCTGGAAAACTGTCGAACTGAGCTTGCTTCCAGATGATGGTCTCCGCCTTTGGAAACTCATCCTGGACCAGCGGCTGTTGAACGGTACGGTTTCGGTTGACTTCGTCGTGAGGATCGGCAACCCATTTCTCTTGCGTTGGCAATTCTTTATGAAGCGCACTGCAAACGCCGTCGCTCTCAGCAACGTAGTCCTACGCGAACATCTTTTTTCTACAACAACTTTGTGGAACAGTACTAGACCTCTTGCTTCCTCTTGAGTATCTTCGATCGGTGTATCGATAGACGGCCATTTTTCTTCCGCTTGATACAAAACCACTCGCTATCGTTCAGCAGTAACAGACTTCGACCCCATTTGGTCAACACGTCGGCCATGTTGAGCTTCGTCGGAATCCACCGCCAATCTGATGCCCTGTTCGAACTGTTCGAAACGATGTTGATCAGAGCGAATCCAACTGCACACAGTTCGTGAATCAGTCCACAAAACACACCGGTCGATTTTCAGTGTGTGCGTCGATATAACGGTTTGACTCAACCGTGCCCCTAAAACGGCGGCCATGAGTTCCAGCCGCGGAATCGATTGGCGTTTTATTGGAGCCACTTTCGCCCGAGACATGACCAAACTACATCTCACCACTCCTCCCATTACAACACGCAGGTATGCAACACAGCCGTACGCGTGCTCACTGGCGTCGGTGAAGATATGCAGCTCAATCGATTCAACCATAGATGAAACCACATCACCTAGATAGCACCGTGCGCGCTTTTCCGACTTCTTCTAGCAGGCCTATCCAACGCTTCCACATTTCCCAACAGCTATTCTCGATTGCTTCGTCACAGTCGCAGCCGCTGCGCCAGAGGTGTTGTACTATAATCTTCCCGTAAATGGAGAAAGCAAACCCAACGAATCGAAAAAAACCCATCACACAGCTTAGCACGATTTGTTTGGTAGGTCGTTTGTTCCCATCAAGGTACGGGAGCATTTCCTCACGATGCTGAGTCGAGAGAAGGTGTCGCTTTCTGGGTTCCAAATAATGCCCAGCACGCGTTCCTGCATGGTTGCTTTATCCTGGGTGAAGTGGACTGGTGGAACCGAGTTTTTCTCGCCTCTGCAGTACCTTGGACGAATTTGACACCCGGATTCCGGATCTCGAAACCGCCTCGTTGGTGAATGAACTTCACTTGCTTTGCTCGCTCAATTGCCTCCTCAACCGTGTCGACGCTGTCGAAGTAATCGTCGACATCGTGGCGATTTATTATTGCCGATGCTGCCTCCGGATACTGCCCAGCGTACTCTTGCGCATTAAGGTTCTTCACAAATTGGGCCGAGCAGGGAGAACTTGTCGAACCAAATGTGGCAACGTCCATAATGAAGACACTCGGAGGATCTTGAGGATTTTTGCGGAAGAGGAAACGAAGGAAACGTTTGTCCTGAACGATCATCTTCATCTGGTGAAACATTTCACGCAGATCACCCCCAATCGCAATTTTACGCTCTCGAAAACCGACCAACACAACTGCCAGTGGAACAAGCAGGTCGGGACCTTTCAACAACTGAGAATTGAGGGACACCCCTTGCGCGGATGCTGCTGCATCCCATATGAGACGTACTTTACCTGGTTTTCTCGGGTTGAGGACGACGTTTAGCGGAAGATACCACACCGTTCCGACGAGTTCCTCGTAAGCCGCCAAGTGTGCGTATCTCTTCTGCTGGTATTCGTCGATTTGTCGGCAAACGTTATCACGCAGCTCTGCATTCTTTTGCAGCTTCTTCTCTAACTGCTTCAACCTCTTCAAGGCCAACGGATAGCTGTCAGGAAACCGCGGGTCGTCTGTCTTCCACAGGGGTCCGGTCTCGAAGTGATCGCCAATCCGTTTTGTAGCTCGTTCCAGAATTTGCCGTGCCCTTTGTCCTCAGTTGATTCTCGCGGCACGCATACCACCGATTCTTCCAACGCATAGTGATTCTTCAGCAAGTCGTGTAGATCTTCGTTGGAGATTTCTTGGTGGAATCCTAGATGTTCACCACCAGCTGCGTCTACGTTTGATTGCTTCGGCCCATAGACCGTCCATCCAAATTTGCAACGCACCGCAATTGGGTCTACCACTGTGCCGATTTTTGCTTCAATCGGTGCGAATGTGTGAATGTTGTTGAGCCCGATGAGCATTTCCGGCCGTCCGTTGTACGAGGCTATTGGTAACCCACGCAGGTGGACGTACTGTTTCGACACCTCTTCTGCGTTAAGCGTTAGTTGGGGCAGCATTAACTTCTCAACCGTGCGAACTGTTTTCAGCAGCAGCTTTTTATCCGCATCTATGGCTGACGCCCAGAGATTCATCCGACGTGACTCTTATTCCTCTCGTGTTATATCTGCCGTCCACTGTATCGTCAGCTTCTCCTGCACACCGATAACTCCTAATCGATCAACCAGGCTTTTTTCGACCAACGTCACGGAGGCACCTTCATCGAGGAACGCCAGAACTGTGATTGATCGTTCGCCACAGTGAAGGTTCACAGGAATCATCCGAAACATTGTTGGAGCGGATGTGTGAATTTGTACCCACTAAGGCCAACATCGGATGTAGGAGAGGATTGTGGGATTCTCTGCACTCTTCTACGTTGCACCTCAGTTTGAATTTACTCGGGGCCATGCCGTGCTCGTTAAGGCAGACTTATAGCGTTCTACTAGTTTCATCTGCTCCACGTAAGACAAGCTGCTGAAATCCTGGCAGTACCGCAGCCGATGATCGGTACGCTGTCAGACTAGGCAAGGTTTCTGCTTCTTTCGAGCCTCAGTTCCAAATGGCAGTAGAAGTTGCCCGCGAACCATTTCCAATGCCGGACCCTTGAGACACTCTTGTAGTCGAACCATCGGACATCGGAGAAACCACAAGCTTCATTGGAGGCTTGACACATACTGTAGAACAGGGTCCATTCCTCAGGCTTCCCTGAGGAAGTGGGCAGTTTTTTGGTAATCCCACTTTTCGCTGCCAGTTGGGCCTTTGTCGGTCCGGTTCGATGTTGCCCCAGCTCTGATTGGCTCATCCTGTCGATTTTGTCGTTCGGATTAACTGTTGAGTGCTTCGTGTTCCCATTTCCTTCTGAAACGTGATCGCTTTCACTGAGTCCGTCTTCGTCATCTTCATCTTCATCTTTGTCTTCGTCATCGAAATCATCTTGAGCAACGCTATACAAGTTTACCAAACTTTGCTTCGTCAGTTTGCCAACTTTCGGAATGCTGAGCGTTCCCTGCTCCTGACGATGAGGTGGCTTTGAGTAGGAACTTCGTACTCCTAGATCGACATCTGCCTTCGATCTGTCTTCACCGCCGACTATTTTCAGAGTCTCCATATCTGAATCCAGATGCGCCATCTTATTCTGAAACGCTTGTTGCATTGCCTTCATTCGTTCCACTTGCTTCGTCCTTGCTCGGAGAATCTGCTCCTGCATGGCAAACTCTTCCTCTTCCTCCTCCTCACTCATTTGCTGCTCGAGTAGCAGCCACTTCTTTTCGAGCGCTCGCTTGAACTCTCTTTCTTTCTTCTTCAACAACAGCTCTGCTTCCATCTCCTTCTCCAACCGTTTTTGGGTTTCCTCCATTTGGCTCAATCTCTGGTCCACAGAGATCACGCGGTTTGACTTGATGCTGGAGCGGTCCGATTCGTCGGCATTCTTCTTGCTGCGGCTCTTCTTCTTGGCACCCTTCGCTTCTTCGTACTTCTGGGCAAGTACATTGCAAGCTTCTGCAGTGCAGAACCACTTTTCGTCCAACTTCGTATGGGCAGATAGTCCTACGCAACGAATGTGGTACCAACTTTCGCATCCATCGCAGCCAATCATCTTCTCGTTCTTGGTTGAGATTTTATCGCACGCTGTGCAAGGAGTTTGCGTGATGTCCGCAATTGGTTCGGTCATCTGGGCCATGGCGTTTTGAGCAGGGGGTGAGTAACTCTGCCATGTTGTGTTTGTGTTGATCGTGTACGAATGTGTTTCTGGGGTGGCAGAAGGTGTTTTTGTGTTTTCACAAACTACAATCGAAAATTTATGCTTATTGGCAACCATGCACGGTTTAGACTTTTAATACATGCTCACATATGTATCGTCTGAATAACATTTGTGTAAGCGAGAGGGAAACAAAAACAAACAATCGATTCGTGTAAGTGGTGCCAGATATGAATTTATCTTACATGTGGTGGCGAGTGTGTTTGAAGTGTGGCGGATTGTGTTTTTTCGGGTGGTAACACAAGGTGGTCGAGTGACTTACCCCCTGGTTTTGAGGGAATCGCAATCCGATTTCTCATTAATAATTTTTAAGAATTGTTCGGATGTATCTCAAACAAAGTTTTGTAGCAGCAACTGTTTTATTTTGTGAAGTATTGCTTTTTTTTTTCTTTTCTCCCTCTTATCTGTCACGCAAAGGGTCGGGTGGTGGGCTCAGTTTGATACACCGTCTTGATGCCCAGCGGTGTTAACAGCTTGGAAAAAAAGAAATCTTTCAACTTGCATGTAAGGAAGCGCTCCCTGCCGGTGACTCAGGCGGAAATAAAGATGTGCGAGACGGGAGCGCAAGGCACTAGTGCAAAAAACCTTTTAATTTTCATTAAATAACCTTATAAAAATTGGCCACAAGGAAACGGTTTGAATTTCATAACATTACCTTATGAAATGCTATGATTGTTGTCACTCTGGCTTCTAATGGTTTGCTTATGTCAACTATATATGTTTCATCGCATAACCTTATGAAATTCATTTGTTAGTGCAATGGATCTCATGTGCATTGGTTATAAAAATCTTAACTGTAGTATGTTTTTTTTGTAGTTTTAAATGAATTTAATTAAATTTTCTCATAATAAATCCCAATAATAAATGTGTGGTTACGAAATAAAAGCCAATAACAGTCATCTAAGTGTACGCCCGCAGTACAATTACTGTTTATTGATCAAGAATAAACTTCCACACGAAACATCGCTTACATTTACGGAGCGGATCATCCACAGGAAGCGTTGAAGTTACCTGCCCGGAAAAGGGCTTTTGAAAAACTAACTCTAATTTACACTGTTTAAATGTGGATTTGAATAAAGAAAAGTATGAACTGAACGAGTTACTGGTCGTAGACGGAATGATTATCTTATTCAATTCTATTACTTACAATGCTAAGTTCCTGAAATGCTAGCTGCTGATCTAATCAAGTTCCTCCGTCCGTTGGATCCATCTTTGTTGTTATCTTCGTTTTGTTGCAGTGGTCATTGTCTTTGCCGTCGTGGTGAAAATAGTTGGATGTGCAATTGCATTCCCGATAAAACTCGCTAAATGACATTTCAGGTGCTCTTGCCGTTGGGGAAAATGTCGAAGAAGTTGGAAATGATGATGCGGTTTTATATAGGCGGGTGGTGGTGGCTTTCAATTGAATAATTTTAATGTTTCCGCTAGCTCTTGTTGTTGTTGTTGTTTTCCAGCTAGTTGGTATTTCAACTCTTGGGTATGTGAATGAAGGGGATTGTTAATTTAAGTATAAAATTTTACCTAATTTATGGTTTCCAGTCGTTTATTTGCTTCAGCCTGTTTTACTATCCGCGTTCGGTCCGCGTATTCAGGTCGAAGAAATCGGGATCTCGGGATCCGAATTCTTCAAGACTTACCAAAACAATAGTTTAGGCGCGGTTTTTACTATTTCATACATATGCCTTATGATTATTACACACAAACAACAGTCATATAATGCATAAGGTGGTTTATGGAATTGATAAAAACGACTTGCAAAAATCATTACGATTAACTGAGAAAACCTTAGGTAAACACGACGATTTCATAAGGGCCATATGGAATCAAAATACAGGGGGCTCATACAGTTTCATAAGGCAAATTTTATGAAATTCGATATTTTTTTAACATCAGTGGGGTTGTACTGCTGCCATGGTATCATCATACTTATCATCAGAATTGTCTTCATCAATAGGTACGGCTTCAGCTTGCACGGTTGGTGTCGTCTCGTAGGGAATCGTTTTCCGCAGGAATTCACCAGTAATGTCCAGCTGGATGATCTTCCGTTCCACCGAATTCTAGACATTACTAGAGCTCCTCCTTCACGAATGAAGCTCACATCGCGATGCTTGATTATTTACTTCTCCTTTGGATCCCACAGTCAAAACCAATGAGAATGCATTCGTGTGCCTTTGCATCCCACTTCTTGAATTTCTGCTTAGGTATGTGGGCCATCAAAGACGATCTGCCAGAAGTCTTCAAATGCCTTGAAAACGATGTCGGGTACTGTCAACCGTCAACGGCGGAACAAAGTCATCAAGAACATTAAGGCAAACCCCAACATCTCAGACCGCGATTTGCCGTACCGTGCAACGGATTCGTCTCCGGGAAGGCTTCAAGTCATACCGTGCCTGAAGACAACCAAATAGGGATCGAAAACAGAACAATATGGCCAGAATCCGTGCCAGAAAACTGTATGATCAGGTGTTGACAAAATTCAATGGCTGTCTCCTCATGGATGTGAACAGTAGTGTGAACACCTCCACTTGAAATCGATATCAACTCGCTATATCAAGTAATATAGAGTGTACACACTCAGATTATTTTACAGAAATCTGTAAAGTTTTACCGAATTCTCAACAGCTGAACGTTCGGTAATCCTTTTTTACGGATTTCGGTGAAATTTTACAGATATCTGTAAAAAATTTATCGGATTTCGGTAAAATTTTACCGAAATCCGTAAAATCGGGTTACCGATTGTTCAGCTGTTGAGAATTCAGTAAAACTTTACAGATTTCTGTAAAATAGTCTGAGTGTGTACACACTTAGATTTTGTTTTAGAGAAATCTGTAAAGTTTTACCGAATACTCAACAGCAGAACGTTCAGTGATCCGACTTAATGGATTTCGGTGAAATTTTTCAGATACACAGATACAAATTTGATAGTCAATTTTACCATCATTGGGGGTTAGGATGACTATTGCAGTATACACACTTAAATTTGATTTTGATGTTCGGTAAAAAAATTGACGAAATATTTCGGTAAACACAAAGAATCACCGATTTTTCGGTAAACCTAAATAATTTTATCGTAATTTTGTAACACTTTACCGAACGATCTGTTATGTTGTGTTTAATGTACCGTATTCGGTAGAAAAAAATACAATTCATACGGTAAAAACAAACAATCACTGAATACGGTATGCACTTTACCGAACAAAACGTAAAACTGAACTCTGAATTACCGAAGCCCGGTAAAGTACTATTAACTGTCAAACTATCGGCCATTTTACATGAAATCTCGTGGTTCAGTTGTGTTCCAAAAGGTGGTTTTGAAGAGTTTTAATCTCGTGGCAGAAAACCCGAAACCAACGGTGATGGAGCACCCAGCACCAACGGATTTCGGTAAAATTTGACAAGTTACACACTTAGACAATTTTACAGTATTCGGTAATTTTTTACCGAACTTTCATCAGCTGAACGTTCGGTAATCCGATTTACCGGATTTCAGTGAAATTTTACAGTATTCCGGTAAAAAAATTACCGCAACTTGTCAAATTTTACTGAAATCCGTTGAATCGGATTACCAAACTGTTCAGCTGTTGAAAGTTCGGTAAAAAATTACCGAATACTGTAAAATTTTCTAAGTGTGTACGGTAAAGTTTTTACCGGAATACTGTAAAATTTCACCGAAGTCCGGTAAATCGGATTACCGAACGTCCAGCTGTTTAAAGTTCGGTAAAAACTTACCGAATACTGTAAAATTTTCTAAGTGTGTACCAGCAGCTGCAGGAGCAAAATCGAGATTATCCGTAAGATTTAATTTAACTACTCTTACCCCTAACTATTAACAGGTTTCTCCTGTGTTGATATTCTTTTTTTTCAATTCAGTCGTCAATCAGAGTGGACGCGTTTTTATTTCCATCCTAACCGCGTGCGCTTCGCGTTTAATTTTTGCAAACTTTTCGATTTTTTTTTTATTGCGTGCGTTCGTTTCGAAATGAGCTGTGAAATTTGCTTACTAGACTCTACCGGCGAATCGGTGATGTGGACCTGCATCGGATGTGATCGTGTGTTCCATGCGGCCTGTGTGGGAGTGTCTAATCTACGCAACTCTCTACGGAAGACAAGGAAAGAGGATAAAAAAATTGATGTGCAGTCGTATGTGCTACCCTGTTGTAGTTCCTGTCAAACGCTCATAACCCTAAACTTTGATTTTAAATTAATATCATGCGAACTGGCAGCGCTTACTAAAAACTTAGACAAAAACACGGAGGTCATTCATCGATCACAGCACGAAAACAATGTTGCAATTATGCATGAAGCTATCGACCGCATCGAGGGACAGCTGACCGACATAAAAAAGAGCTGATGGTGAAAAACAGCGGATCCATTTCTACAATTAAAAACCACCTTACGTCGGTGCTCGATATAGCGATGCAAGAATCGAACAAAAATATCAACAAGTTACTAGAAGCTATGACAGCTAATATATCAAATAGCTTGAAATGTTTAAATGAAGAGGTGGAAAACACTTTCAAGCCACACTATGGACTTAGCTTCTCCTATGCTCAACAATCAATGTTGGAGTCCGATATATTTAATGAGCTGAAGACAATATCAGCAAATTTCCAGGCAGCACAAAATACTCCTCATGCGTCGCTTGACCCACATCCTAGCCTAGCAATAGAACTAAATGAAAACAACAACAAATATGACTCAGGCTGGCGGTTGTTAGGTACAAGGAAGGTGTGGAAACAGGACTGGACCGATTACGATATACGAAAATCGCGCCGCTTGGATCAGCAGAAATTGGCTCAAAAGGCTAGGAAGCGTAAAAAACAAAACAAACAACGCTACAACCAGAAATTCAACAGTAATGATTGCAGCAAAACAAATCACAGCTTTAACTACTACAGCAACAATCACAATATCAACCAACTTCTCCCGGATAGAGAGCTTTTTAGCAGCAGCGAAAGATCGGTTTTCTAGACCACCGATCCAATTTCAACGAGGCGAAATCATAAACAGGTACCCGATGAATGATGTTTTTTCACGTCCCGAACCAGCGCGCTCGCCCCACTGGATGGCTTCTGGGAGGCCGCCGATTCTATTTCAACGAGGTGAAATCTTAAACCCGTACCCTGCGGGCGGTGTATTTTCACGTCCCGAGGCAGCACGTTCACCAAACTGGATGGATCCGGGGAGCTCCTCAGCTACATCGTGCGCAACGTGTGCTAACAGGCCTTCGGGTTTTCCACGGAATTGACGAACCCTTTGGAGGAAGAAGATCTCGCAGAATCTACCTTTTTGAGGACTTGACGACCTCTCTACAGCAAGGAGAGGTAAATAATTTTAGTTATACAAATTTGACTGACACGATCCAACAAACTACTTCACCTCAAACGCAGATAGGAACAGATTTTTTGGTATATTGCCAAAATTTCAATCGAATGAGAAGTCCGGCTAAGATGAAAGAAATTCAAAATAAAATTTTGTGTTGTTCCTACCCAATAATTTTGGCAAATGAAACCAATTGGGATAATAGTGTACGAAGTGAAGAAGTTTTTGGAAGCGAGATATAATGTTTATAGGGATGACAGAAATTTTCAAATGTCTGAAAAAAAGTCAGGAGGGGGTGTTCTTATTGCCGTCTCGGTCAATTTGAACTCCGAAAGTATCACTACGTTGAAATGTAAAGAATTTGAACATGTATGGGTAAAGGTGCATATCGCAGGTGAAACACACGTATTTGCATCTGTGTATTTCCTCCAAATAATGCTCGTAAAGCCGTGTACGAAATTTTTTTCAATATTGCTGAAGAAATCTTGTCCAACCTTGCCCCAGAAGTAAAACTTCACATATATGGAGACTTTAATCAACGTACTATTGACTTTGTTCCAGACATTGAAAATGAGAGCATCTTGCTTCCAATCGTTGGAGAAAGTGAAACACTACAATTTATTTTTGACAAAAGTGCAAGTTTAGGACTCAATCAAATTAATCATGTTAAAAATCGGCAAAATTTCTATTTAGATTTCCTTTTAACAAATATTCATGAAGACTTCTGTGTGACCGAATCAGTTACTCCATTATGGAAAAATGAAGCGTTTCACACCGCTATTGAGTTATCTATATTTGTACTTGAAAGCAAAAGACCCGACGACTGCGAGTACGAAGAAATCTTCCAATATCACTCGGCAAATTATGAAAACATTAAGCATAGGCTAAACAGAATAGATTGGCAAACGATTTTTAGAAACGAGGAAAGTATCGAGACGTCAGTAGATGTCTTTTATAAATTACTATTTGAAATTATACACGAACACGTACCTGTGAAAAAATAAGGCGGCAAAACAATTCAAAGCATCCGGTTTGGTATAACCAAGAAATAAAACAACTTAAAAACCGCAAACAAAAAGCTCACAAAATTTATAAAAGTATAGTAGTAACGATAATCTGATCACCTATTTGAACATTTGCGATCAACTTAATCTAGCTATTGACATTGCTTTTGAGGAGTACAATTCGAAAACTGAACCTGAAATAAAATGTTGTCCTAAAAAATTGTTTAACTACGTGAAAACTAAATTGAAATCCGACAATTTTCCACCCAAAATGCATCTGAATGAAAATGTTGGGGATAAATCAGAAAATATGTGCAACTTATTTGCAAGTTTTTTCTAAGAAATTTATATCACATTTTCGGAAGGAGATCGTGATCGCGAGTATTTTGATTTCTTCCCAGAATTTGCTAATGATGTTAGTGTCAACAGCTTGAATGTACAAGACATTAGAGAAGCTTTGAATTAATTAGATGTATCGAAAGGATGTGGACCTGACGGTATTCCACCCGTATTTTTTAAAAACCTTAGCGTTAGAATTCACAACTCCATTGTTTTGGCTTTTCAATATGTCGCTTGAATCCGGCATTTTTCCAAAATCATGGAAGAGCTCCTATCTAGTCCCAATATTTAAAAACGGCAAAAAATCTGACATACGCAATTACCGTGGAGTTGCCATTATTTCATGCATTCCTAAGCTTTTTGAAGCAATAGTTAATGAAAAGCTGTTCTATCAAATCAAAAACAGGATTACTAACAATCAACATGGGTTCTACAAAGGACGTTCAACTAATACAAACTTACTAGAATTCGTTAACTACACGTCAGTTGCAATGGATAACGGAAACCACGTAGAAGCTCTCTATACAGATTTCAGTAAGGCATTTGATCGGATTGACATTCCCATGCTACTATTCAAATTACAAAAACTGGGTATTGAGCCAAGTCTTCTCAAATGGCTCAAATGTTACCTTACTAATCGACAAAAAATAGTAAGATTTAAAGGAAAGAAATCAAATCCTATTCAAGTTTCCTCAGGTGTCCCCCAAGGATCCCATCTAGGCCCTCTTTTGTTTATTCTTTTCGTAAACGATATTTCATTCATTCTTAAAACTGTAAAAGTCTTAATATATGCCGACGATATAAAGCTCTTCCTGGAAATAAGAAGCAAAGAAGATTACAAGATATTTCAAGAAGAAATACATATTTTCTATACTTGGTGTAACAAAAGCCTTTTAAAATTAAATGTTCAAAAAATGTAATGCGATAGCATTTAGCAGAAAACAAGACATACCTGACATTATGATTACTCTAGGAAATCAGTCTGTAGGAAAGTGCATAAGAATTCGTGATTTAGGAGTTATGCTGGATTCGAAACTAACATTCATTGACCACTACAATACAATAATAAACAGAGCTAATAACATGCTGGCATTTATAAAACGCTTTAGTCATAGTTTCAACGACCCTTACACAATTAAAACATTATACATTGCTTATGTGAGGTCAATACTGGAATATTGTAGTGTAGTCTGGTCACCTTTTTCAGTTATCCATGAAGAGCGAATAGAGTCTGTACAAAAACAGTTTTTATTGTTTGCATTACGTAAATTAGGTTGGGAAAGATTTCCTCTCCCACCCTATGAAGCTCGCTGTAGGCTTATCAGTATGCAAACATTAAAACAACGTCGAGAGTTTGCAAGGATTTCGTTTGTTAATGGCATTGTTTCGCATCGCATTGATTCAGCAGAGCTATTATCAAAATAAAATTTTTACATACCCTCCCGGCAACTGCGCAATCGAAATATTTTTATCACAAATCACTATCGCACAAACTACGCTAAATTTGGACCTCTGAATCAGATGATGGCTACCCAACAAACATCGGTGTTGAATTAGAGCTTGTTCAAGCAAATTTGGAGAAGCTATTCAGCTGTTTCTTCTAGAATAGCTGAATAGCTTCTCCAAATTTGTTTGAACAAGCTCTAATTCAACACCGATGTTTGTTGGGTACCTACAATTTACATAGCGATTCAATTGAATTTACAATTACAAAATCCAAATTGAAGCAATACTTCAATGCTATACGCTGAAGAAGAACACGCCATATGAATATTGTGAACCAGGCGCTGCTTAGTCTAATATTGTGTATTTTATATCTTCGATTATAACTAGAATTAGGAAAAAAAATGTAACAAACGGTCTACTTATGATTGACGACAATAAATAGATAGATATTCGTTTACTGGTGGTCACAAGTCTCCGGATATGTTTCCGGATCGAACCGCCATATAAACCAGCATTAGCAAAAAAGGACACTGGTGCCATTCTGGGTATCGATACGCTCGGTACAACGGGAATTAAATTTTTGCATGCTTGTTTTTTTTTTTAAATATTTTAATACCGGCTTTAGTATCTAATTTGAATTTCAGTTTTTAATTAAGATAAATATATTTTTATTAATAAAATAAACAAATAACAACAATTACAGCATTGTTTAATAAATCAACATTCGAAAATTTTGGTGTTTAACGATAAAAACAAAAAAAATACCGAAATGGTTCGGTACCAGACTACACAAATTACCGAACTGTACGGTAGTTTTTGACAGATCATCAAATCTCCCATTACCGAACTGTACAGTATTTTTTGACAGTTCATACAAAAATCGAGTACCGAACGATCTGTAATTGTTTTAATTACTGAACAGATTACCGAACGTTCAGCAGTTGAAAGTTCGGTAAAAAATTACCGAATACTGTAAAATTTTCTAAGTGTGTAGTGATTTTGAACCGACTATGATCATGGTCAAATCGACCATTAAAAATAGTTGATCCAACATTTGCCATAATGGCAGAATAGTCCTTGTTACCATAATCATAGTCAAAAATGCCGTGAACGTGGTGAATTCGACCATTTTCATGGTTATTGTTACCATTATATGCGATAGTCATCCTGACCATGACTTAATTGTCGGAATAACGATAGAATTTTTGTCAGAGTATCTGTAAAACAATTACCGGATTTCGGTGAAATGTTACTAAAATTTGTAAAATCGGATTACCGAACTTTTCAGATTCGGCAAAATTTTACAGATTTCTGTAAAATAATCTGAGTGTGTAGTTAGAACGTATTGGGCCAGGCGCCCACTGATGTGGCGGAAGTGTGGCATCACATAACATGTCAAAATATCGAGTCAAAGTCTTGTGGCATGAGGCGAACGTTGACAAGATATTTTGGCATGCTAGCAGATGTCACATCAGTGGGTGCCTGACCTTATAAGTGAATTACGCGGCGCGTTTGCTAAAGTATTTTAATTTGAAAATTTACTCTTAATTATCGATTAATTTGTTGCTTGCTTCAACGTCTGTCTGCGGTACTGCAGTTGTTTCTGTTTCTGTTTATTACGTTTATTACAGCTAATTACAAATAAGATTAGTTCGAAGGAAACATTCTATGGAAAATGCCTTATAGCAGCCGCGTTATTCACTGAAGAGAAAGTCAACGAAAAGAATCGACCAACAAAGATAGCCCTTTTTTAAATGTTACGCGATGAATGATTCAAAAATCCACACATCTATTCACCACGAGATGTCGTGTCTTCCAGAAATCGATGAAACAATAAAGCGCACTGTAAATATTTTAAACTCAGGATGATGACTGGCTTCTGTCATCGCGTAGAATGAATCATGTTGAGATAACAGCAAAAAAGCAGACGAAACAGAACATACAATGTAATTGATTCTGTTCGCCAAGCAGCCGTGCCTAATAAAACGTGATGTAACGCAACCTCCGGATGCAATATTGTTTGGATCATATTTTTATCTGTGCAATATTTGTGCACCATCAGGTCACACCCACACCACCACAGTCTGTCGACACGCAACGCCTCTGACAGCACACAATCTGTCAGTTTGCGCGATCATCGATTGCTTCGTCGAGCCACCATTTTCGACCACTGACGCGAGTAAAATAATAATAGCTGAAGCCAACGCACGAGAGCAAGCGAGATGGCATCATAAGCGTTGTCCTGTTGGACACAGAGATCGAACGGAGCCAGAATTCACAGTCGTCAGGTCGTCGTAGGAAGGAAAAAAGAAAAGTCGTATTTTCGGTCCGATCACCGAGCTGGCTGGTCGCGCGCGCGGTTCGTGCGTTTGTGTGATTTTCTTTCCCGTTTTACCCATTCTTTTGCTTCATTTCGCTACCCACAATCGTGATTCCAGTAGGAATTTCCGAAAAGAAGATTGGTGAATTTCAGTGCGAGATAACGGAGCAGGTGTTTTGCAGTGGCTGAAAAATAGGAACGGATTAGTTTGGGGCGCAGAAATCGCCCCATTTTGAGGTCAAAAGTGCAGTCAGAAGGCAGTGTAATCGAAGACGAAGAAGAAGAAGAAGCAGAGGAGAAGGAAGAGGAAATCCATTACGAAGCAGACAGAGTAGAAAATCTGTAGGCGCTCTATCGCCAGACGTAAAAACTCCATTTTTCCCGTGTGTTATCTTCCTCTTTCACGCTCACACCAGCGGGCATAGGCGAGTAAGCAGTCCAGAAGAGCGCAGAGTTCTCCTGTTTGAGAGGCGCTTGTTTGTCCAAAAAAAAAGGAAAAGAAAAAAGAAACTACGGTGACGAGTACTACAGTCAGTACACACTGCTACTACGACGACGACGTAGGCGAAGACGGCGACAGACGGCCGTGTCGTCAGTGGCAGCAGCAGCAGCGGCAGCAAAAGTCGCCCGTAGGTGAGAAAAAGAGAGCAAGCTTTTCCAGAAGTGAAATGAAGCAGTAGCCGTAGCAAGAAAAGTGTCTTCCAAGTTCCAAGATTTTAATTGAGTCCAATTGGCCGCTTCAGATCTAGTGCGCTCGCGATTGTGGAGAAATTGATAATTTGCATTCGAGGACGACGGAGGAGCACGGCTCGGGCAAATTAATTGCTGATCGAAGAATCGAATGCACGTATACACGCAAAGGCTTGCTGCAGCAGCAATAAAGTCAGTCAGTGGCGACGACGACGTCGCCTTCGTTGGGCATTAGATCAGGAGAAGGAGGAGAAGGAAAGCGGAACAAAATGAAGCCATAACACCTACGTTTGCGTTTGCCATCTGCTCGGGAAAAAGGTAGAAAAGGGACAGTTCCTGTGGGAAAGTGGCCTCGGACATCAGTGCCAAGGCTAGTTCCGCCCCGAAAGCGTTCCGTTGAGGGCTCAGCCCGGAGAGGACAGTGACGCTTGAATCATAATATTTACATAATACTGTGTGGCGAGTTCGTAGTGCAAGCAATCAAGGGTTACTCTAACAGTTCCAATTATTGTGTGTTGTGTTGTGAACGTAAACGTGCATGGCTGTGTTCGTGTGTATGAGTGCAGGTTTGTCCTATTGAAACACACGGTCAGAAAGTGCACGAGCATCGAATAAGATCAAGTAGTGAAAAACTAATAAGAAAATGAGCTATTGGAAGCGAAGATAATCGACCACTGAATGACATACAAATTTGTCGAGGTTTATTTTTTTTTCTTTGGTGAGAGATTTCCGTCTTGGGTTGTCTTGGTGAAGGCAGGCCCGTAATACTAAGTGCAATCGAAAAGAACGAGAGACGACGGAGAAGAACACAGAGAGAAATAGAGTGGAATTGCAGTACTTGAAAGTGTTTCGTATTTCCGATAGTAGTATTTTATCGGAAAGTTTGCTTCGTAGTCGTATTCAAATGTGGATGAGCAGCAAGCTGAGCAGTTATTTCCTTAGTTTCCGTTCGGTTTTTCCCTTTTATTTGCAAACCAGTTTCGGTCGCATGTGTCTGCTACTACAATGCGAAAGCTAAGTGTCAACACGGGAGGAATGTCAAGACCATCGAAACAAGCACCTCAAGTGAAGAAGGTGATGCCACCGGCTGTCCCGGACGTCTACGGAAGAACGACAACCGGATCCGGAGCGGTGACACATCCGCAGGTGGCAGCTTACGCAACAGCAGTGTCTCTTGCCGGGGGCAATTCGGTGGACGATAACGGGGGTTTCATCATACAGCAGGAAACGCCCTCGTCTCTGATGTTACGTTACGATCATACGGATTTTGCCGATGATCAAGGAATTGATCTCACGCAGTCGCCCGGTCGTGACAGTCCGATCAGTCTGTCTGGATCGGCTGGTTCCGGTTCACGACATTCGACGGCTAGTTTGGACTCGGGTCGAGCGTCTTCTTACCTAACTGGAGCATCCACATCTTCCAATCGCAGTGCCGGTAACTATGGAACGCTCAACTCTCCACGATGCTCGGTCAGTTCGTGCTCGATCGGCAGCGGCAATCGTTTAAGCAATCACTCCAATCGCAGCGATCACGACATCATTTCCGAATGGCTTATGGAAGTTCATTTTCACGAGTATACTTACCTATTCCTGGAGGCGGGATATGATCTACCGACGATAGCAAGAATGACTCCGGAAGATCTGACGGCGATCGGTATCAAGCAACCGACTCATAGAGAAAGACTGAAGCGACATATCGATGCGCTAAAACTACCTGATGCTTTGCCGAACTACGTCCCCGGTTCAATCGAGGAATGGTTGCGGCTGTTGAGACTGGAAGAATACGTCCAACCCTTACTAGCCCAGGGCTACGAAACAGTTAACGACGTCACTCAGTTGACGTGGGAAGATCTAGAAGATATAGGAATCGTTAAACTCGGCCATCAGAAGAAAATTCTACTCGCCATTAAGCGTGTGAAAGATATCATTAGTGGAAAGTTAGGCGTTCCAGCTTATGTAGGTGCCACAATGCCACTGCCTCAGCCAACGACAGCGGCTCTTCATTGT
The DNA here is from genome assembly GCA_034211315.2 of Aedes japonicus. Classification (NCBI taxonomy): domain Eukaryota; kingdom Metazoa; phylum Arthropoda; class Insecta; order Diptera; family Culicidae; genus Aedes; species Aedes japonicus. The sequence goes on along the minus strand of JASCZW010001944.1, from coordinate 182,813 downwards.
CAACCAATGCGTGGCCCTCAGTTCGACGAATCCCTCGAACCCAAGCAACTAACCTATTCGACATTCATGCGGCAACCGGTCGTCCCGGGAAACGATCCATACTACTGTCAACAGCACCTTCCCCAGCCCCAGCAACAGATCTCGTATCCTCACGTCCACTTCGACGGCAATCAAGCAATCTACCGTCGCAGTTCCTACGACGATAGTGATATCACTCCAACGAACGAGATGTCATCGTTGATGAGCGGCGATCATCATGGGACGACGACGACAGCCGCTGTTAACCATCAGCAATACTACCAGGGTGGCGGAACGCTGCCCCGACAGCACCAGCGCAACAGCTACGGTGTTCGGTTAACACTTTGTCAAAATCCGGCCAGCGGCACCCAACGACAACGACCCATAGCAAAAATTGTAGCAAATAATCTCAAACTGGCACCCACTTCGGATGGTGGACCAGCTCCCCCTTACCCGAACCCCATTTCCCTCGGCCACATCGAAAACGTCGAAATGGCCACCGCTGCCCTAGACGCCATGCACTTCTCCAACTACACTTCCTTCAATCATCATCCGCTAAAATACAACCCAACTCCCCCTAGCCAACAACCCCAACCTATCTATCACAATCAAATCATCCTTCAGCAGCAACAGCAACAGCAACAGCAACAGCAGCAATTACAGCAACAACAACAGCAACAGCAACAGCAGCAACAATTTTACTCCAACTACGCCGGCCAGACGCACCAAACGACGGTGGAGATCCACAAAACCCAGCACGACAACAAGAGCAACTCCAGCCTGGAGTCGATCGATCAGATCCCCTTTGCGAACGAAAACGCCGGTACGATCAAGCAGCGCTCGATGAACCGTTGCGCCCCCGACCATCATCCCATGCAGCACATGCTGTCCCACTCGTCGTCGTCCACGTCGTCTTCGTCGTCGACCGGGTCGATCACCACGACCCTGGCCGGTTGCATCCAGCAGCTGTCGCCACCGCAGACGGATCCCCAGACTCCGTCTTCGTCGTCCAATTGCTCAAAAACGGCCGGAAATAGCAACAATGGCAGCGTGAAGGGCTCGGCCAGTACGTCACCGACGACGGCTGCGCAGGTTGGCGTCGTCGGGACGAACGTGCTGAATGACATCGGGAACATGCTGGCCAACCTGACCGACGAACTGGATGCCATGCTGGAGGAGGAGAACCGCGCCGGGATTAGCGATATAGAGTGAGTAGATTTTTTGTTTTGTTTCGGTGGAGGGTTCAAGTGCTTTTAAAGTCTGACATGAGATATCCTTTTCCAAGGAAACATCGAGGACGATCAGTTCAGTTAAGTAAGTAATTTGAAGGTTGAGTATGCGTCGTATTTTTGCAAAGTTTGCAGCCCTGTAGAATTTAGAAACTGCTACCTGCTGCGTTCTAGTATGGGCTTGTTAATATACCACGTAGACTCATTTTTGAAAACTTCGGACCCCTCCTCCTTCTTTCCGTAGACTTCTTTAGGGAGCGTAGACTTTGTTCAGACCGCCCCCCACCCTAGAATAGTCTAGGTGGTTTATGTATAGCCCCTACGAAAGGAGTAGTTGGGGAAGTGATTTCAATATTAATATCAAGCAGTGATGACAGATCTTCGGAATCTCCCGTAGATTTACGGAAATGCTGAAAAAGTCAGTAAGTTTTGAATCATCAGCACAAGAAATTTAAGGAAGATTGTTAAAATGTTATATTTTGCTATCAAAAGATAATGTTGGATTGAAGCATTCAGTATACATTTCGAAAGAATTGATGTTTTCTTCAATTTTAAGGAATTGTTTTCAAGTTTACCGAACTATTCAACTGTTTGAAATTTTACCGAATAGATTGAGTATGCTCACAACAAGTTTTTTAAACTGAACTCATTAAAAGTTTCACCGACTTTCAAAAAGCTGAGTTTTCAGTCAGCAATTCAGTAAAAGTAAAAACACTCGCAGCAACTGCTGCCAACTGTCAAGCTGTAAATAACTCACTGCTAATACGATGGCAGTCGGGTTCAAGGTACAGTGATGATAAGGTGCAGCAGTAGATCATCCAATAGCTGCTGGAACATAATTCCTCCAAGAGGCTTGGTTAGCGCTTCCGCCGTTATCTCCTCCGATGGAAAAAACAGAAGCTGCACCTCGCCGCCTTAGTAAAATGACGCTTTGTGTCAATGTGTTTGGAACGTTTGGTTGTCCGATCCGCCTGCACAAAGCCAAGGCAGCTTTGATTGTCGTCGTAGATAGTCGTTACACTGGTAGGCTCTTCCCCCGAATCAGTCATCAATCGCCTTAACCGGATCAGCTCCTGGCAAGTATAACTAAGTGCGATGTACGCGGCTTTCATAGACGATAAGCTGACGCAGGACTGATCGTCTGCATTCCTGGTCGCCAGCCCAGTCTGCGTCGGCCGTCTCCTGAGCCGAAGACTAGTTTCATCTCCTTAGATTCTTTGAGGTACTTGACTACACGCTCAGCCGCTTTCCAGTCCATATCCGTTGGAGCGCTAACTCGTCTGGTCTCGCAGTAACGGCTACATAAAGCAATGCTCTCATCAAGCTACGATATTTGGTCGAATCCTCAAACGGCTTGCCAACAACGTCTGCTTTCGTAAAGCCCGGTTGCATCGGAGGGTTCGACGGCTTGCAATCCTTAAGTTTGATATCAAGACGATCTGGCGATCAGTAAACGGTGTAAAAGATGCTCAAAAAAGTTCTGCGTTACTGAGGCCAATGGTCACATGGTTGATCTAGTTGATCATTTGATTTGAACTTCAGGATGATTTGGAGAACATAGGATATCTGATATGTTGAAAAATAGCTTGCTTTTTATTTACATAGCCTCCGTGAGTCTATTTGAGTATGTTTCTTCCGTAAGAACTATATTATAGCTGTGGCAGATTCCTTAGATTTTATCACGAACTCTTCAACAACCTGGCGTACCCAGAATAACAAATATAAATGGAAATAGGTCAAAAACGATGCGCACTGGTACTATAAGTCAGCGAAGACATTATACAATGTTAAGGGCCTTAAATAAGTCTTGTTTGAACTTATGTCAGCGAACTATGTAAACTGCAGCGCAATTTGGAGAACCTAGATCACCTTATATTGAGGGAAATGGACTATATTCCATTCGTATAGCTTCTTTGAGTCTGCTTGGGTTTGCTGCGTTGCTAAGGACAGTAGCCCAGTTATGGTTGATCTAGTAGATCATTTGATCTGAACTCCCGGAAAATTTGGAGAGACTTTAACGACTGATATTAATGGAGATGGTTGACCGATAATGATTACACTCTTCTTGGATAGTGTTGGACATGTTTCATGTATGTAGGTTCTATGCTTAGATGCCATAGCGACATAGTCCATGATCAACATTCCAGGAGAGTTTGGAAGAAAGTGGTGGGTGCGGAGAGCCTAGGCCAGCTGGCAACAGTGCGATCGATGAACAATTTAGAGCTGTGGCTTCGTTGGTAAAACTGGACTAGCAAAACATGGTGAGAGGTGCTTACCTGAAGAAAAGTGCAGTCCTAAACATGGAAGTGTGTGGAAGAGGAATCAGACCAGAAAACCGTTCCAGGATATGGTGCCGCGGCGGAGTTCTCGACCGCTCGAATTGATACAGAGTGATGTGTGTGTGTGGTTCGATGAAACCTGTTGCATGGAATGGAAAACGGTATTTTGTCTCATTTACCGACGATTAAAACCCATTTTTGCGTGGTCTACATCTTGCACATGAATGACGAGGTGTTGGGGTCATTTAACAATTGCATTTAGAAAAATGGACAAAAATTGACGATTTTTCACTTGCCCTGACGAAACTTTCCATGCAGCATCAATCAAAGCAACCCATGAGTCAGCAGACAAAATTTGACAGCTCTATCAGTCGAACTCCAACCGTGATGGCAAAAACAGACTCCGTTCAGAAGTGTGCGCGTTCAAAGAACGGCACCCCGCCGCGTCGGAAATGGACATCGTGCGGCACTTTGTGGACGCCGGATACACCCGTTCCGGCATACAACATCTTGGTACTATTAGACAACAATCAGAGCATCGAAAGAATGCCCAGTTCCGTACGGTCGATGGCCCTGAGCGACAAGAAGCTCCAAAGAATGCTGAAGAGGTAGACCGAGGGCAAAGTGGCTACATCGGTGCGTGCGCTTGGCCGGGAGGTCCATTTCATTCGGCCAAACAGTGAAAAAGTACCTGGTAAACATGAACATACATATTAGGAGCGGAAGTTGCGTCCACTGGTTTCGGAGCTGCAGGCAATGACGCAGCGGCAGCGGCTGAATAAGATGGTCAACTCGATTTTCCTGGCGAATCGTGACGCGGCGGTGGTGATGGACTTATCTCACCCTGGATGGCAATGACTGACAGGGAACTTCGTGTTTTACTTCCCCCACTAAGGAAGTGAGCACCGAGGTGAAGCTCACTTCACGCAACAAGTTCCCGAAGATGGTGCTGTTGTAGCTGACAACCAGCGAGAAGGTGATGTCAAAGCCGCTCTTCTTTCGCTCCGGACTGGACGTGAACGGGGAAATTCATAGTGTGAAATGTCTGCCGGAAGTTGCGTCGTTCCTTCACGAAATACCATAAGGGCAAAGAGGTGGTGTGCTGGCCGGATCTGGCGTCGGCTCACTACTCGAAGCGATCGTTGGAGGAGATGGAGCGGCTGAATTTTGATGTGGTACCCAAGTCGGCAAACCCGCCCAACGTCCCCCAGCTGCGTCACATCGAGAATTTCTGGGCCAACCTGAAGCGTAAGATCTACGCTTTAACCGCGCTCGATGATAGCTGATTCCGGTTTGAGTAAGTGTCTCTGGAACGAGGCGGTTCAGGTAGCAGCATACCTCATTCACAGGAGCCCGACGTCTGCGTAACGACAAACGAAATGCCGTGCGAGTTGTGGTATGGCCACAAGCCGGACGTGTCACGGATGCGGATACTTGGAAGCTTGGCTACGAGTCCTATTTCAAAAGAGAAACTAAGTAAGCTGGAAAATCGTAGCAAGACTAGCTATTTCTTTGGAAACTTTGGACTACTCTGAATACTTGGACGAACGGATATCGGTAGTAGGACGGCAAGAAGATATTTATTGCTAGTGACGTGGTGATTAAGGAAGTGCCGTTACCTCCTCTCGACAAGGGCATAGGCAGTGATCAGCTATCTGTACCGGGTCAGGAAGGATGTTCGTTGGATTATCCCATTCCGTCATCAAGCGGGAACGCTGATCGACAATTGGTCGGACCAATTGAGCAACGTTTGGATGAATCTTCGAACGAACAGAATTTCCAGGACGGTGACACCAAAACAACAGAAGTGATGTCAAGTGATGCGGAAGCTGATGAAAGTGAAGACCCGGAGGCAGAATCTTCAGAGGCTTGTAATCTACGTCGAAGCGATCGCATCCGAAAGCCACCCGCAAAGCTGGATGATTATACGTGCATGGCGTTTGCACTGAATGCGGACATCTATGTTGAGAGTATTCCGGACACTATAGAAGAGCTCAAGCAATGGGATGATTGGCCAGATTGTGAGCTGTGAATGACGAGCTGAAATCGTTGGCTGATAACGGAATATGGAAGTTAGTGGCTGTGCCAGCAGGTTGCATGCCAATCGACTGCAAGTGGATTTTCCGAATGAAGTTCAATTTCAACTACAAGTTCAACGGAAGATATTCACAAGCGTCAGCCCAAAAGCTTGAGGAAAGAGATAAGGTGTGTAAACTATCCAAATCCATTTACGGGCTGAAACAAGCGTTGAAAGCCTGGAACGATTGTTTTGATGAATTTATGGTCAAGTGTGGTTTCCAGCGATGTGAAAAAGACAGCAGCCTCTATGTGTGGAACAGATAAGCTGGTCTCGTTTATCTACTGCTCTACGTTACTGATGTTTTGATTATTTCGAAGAGTCTGAGTAGCATTGTGATGGTCGAGCGGATGCTTCAGGAAGAGTTTAAAATGCAGGATCTTGGGGAAGCTCGAGTGTTCTTGGGCCTGCAGATTGATCGGAACTGCAAGAAAATTGTCATGAAGCTGAGTCAGCCGTAATACATTGACGAGGTCCTGAAACGATTGGGTATGGAAACGTGCAAACCATCACGTAAGGCCATGGAGTCCAACCTGAATCTTGAGAAGCCAATGGTTAGTCAACTGTGACTTCCCGGACGAATTTGAGTGCGGCATTATCCTTCGGCAGCATAATTAATCATCAATTAAAAGAGAGATTTGAGCAATAAAAAATGAAAAAAGTGCCATTAAATTATTAAGGCCTGTGCCAACAAATAATGTGTGATCAGCATTAAAAAATTAGGAATGAGCAATAAAAGATGAGAAAAGATCTTCGGATAATCTAATTGTGACCGGTAAATCTGTCAAATAAAGCAACAGCTATTAGTATATGTGCAATTAAATATGGCAGTATTTCCGCCAAATTATGTAATTTGAGCACTAAACTATTCGCATATGTCTTTTAATTTTGTTAGATTTTCCCATAAAAACAGTAAAATGAGCAATGGATATTTATTTATCCATTGCTCATTTTACTGTTTTTTGGGAAAATCAACAAAATTAAAAGACATATGCGAATAGTTGAATGCTCAAATTACATAATTTGGCGGAAATACTGCCAATAGCTGTTGCTTTATTTGATAGATTTACCGGTCACAATTAGGTTATCCGAAGATCTTTTCTCATCTTTATTGCTCATTCTAATTTTTTATGCTGATCACGCATTATTTGTTGGCACAGGCCTAATAATTTAGTGGCACTTTTTTCATTTTTTGGTGCTTTTTCTGAATTACTAAGTGCAGGTAAATATTTTAGCCATTATCCTTCATCAGCCAGTTCCAGTGCAATCCTTCGGAGCAACATTGGAGCCACGTGAAAAGAATGTTGAGGTACCTGTAGGGTACGTAGAACTTTGGTTTGCTCTTTACAAGGAGTGAAACAGATCACGAGATCGTTGGATTCACGGATGTGAGCTGGGCGGCTGACATCAATGATCGTCATTCTACATCCGGCTATATTCAACAGATTTACTGATCAACTACGGTGTGGAGTACCAAAAAGCAGAAAACCGTAGCGCTCTCCTCTACCGAGGCCGAGTGCTGTGCCGCGGCTGACTGCACATGCGAAGTTCTATGGCCCTGCAAGCTATTTGGAGAGCTGCAGTTGTTAGACCCTCAGCCAGTCAAGATCTTAGAGGACAATCAGTCGGCTATTGCCATCGCTGAGTCTGATGGTCCTTCGAGAAAGCTGACACATACGGATGTCAAGCTGTCGTTCATTAAACAGTGCGTACAAGAAGGCAAAGTGGAAGTTAGCTACGTCTCAACCACTGATCAGACCACCGCTGATGTCCTTACCACAGGGCTTACATTCCCATTGTTCGAAAAACAATGTTCGGTACTAGGTGTACGAGAGTGGTAAGTTTAAGGACGGATGTTGCGAGTTGCGTATAAACTGATCTGGGTATAAACTTCAAGGTAGTGGGTGATTTGATTTGCACCGTGTAACCAAGAGCATAAATCGACATAGAGTTTTCATAAGGGCCAATGTCGCAAACGTAAACAATGGCTTCTTCCGCAAATTTATCGGGAATGCTAACTTAATCATAGTGAACCACCGCGATGATTGTACATAAGAGGAGCTCCCCTTTACAATAGAAGTGATAGTTTACTTGAGCGAGTTCGCATTTTCAAGAAATTTGTGGAAGAAACCATTGTTTACGTTTGCGACATTGGCCCTTATGAAAGCTCCATGGCGAAATAAAGAATTTTCAGTTTCGTCTTTGCATAACAACGTAGCACATGTGTTGGGCAATTCATAATGCAGAAGGGCGTGATCGAGCCGATTAACGAAAAAATGTGCAGGTTGGAGATCAAAGGTCAGTTCTTCAGCTTCAGCATTATCAACGTGCATATCCGGCACTCCGGGAGCACAGATGATGATAAGGATACTTTTAATGCGCAACTAGAACGTAAATGCGACCGCTGATCAAGCCACGACGTTGCGATCTTCATACGAGATATCTATGCTCAGGTCGGCCAAGAAGAAGCGTTTAGATCGACTTTTGTGAAGTTCACCGCTCACCAGCGGACGAACGACAACAGCCAACGACTTGTTGAATTCGCCGCCTCCAAGAATATGGCCATTCATAGCACTGATTTCCAGTACAACATGCAGTGTGAATACACCTGAAGATCACCGCAGTCGAAAGAATTGCAGCCCCCCTTAGACATAATCGACGTCAGAACCTATCAAGGCGCTATCATCGGCTTGGACCATTGCCTGGTGATGATACAACTTTGACCAAAACTGTCCGTCGTTAGCAACGTACGGTACCGTTTCCAGTCACCCTCAGCCAAATACTCTGTTCAAGAAATTGTGTATATTGCTTCGTGATAGTCAAAATTAGCGGAGTCTTCATCTGCAGTTGTTACGCACTTTCATGTATCATTTCATGCTAGACCAGCTCACGGAAGAGTTCACCGAACGAAGACCATTCTTCATAGTGACTTCAAGGCTTGGGCGGTCGAGTGGGGCAGCAACCTTACCAACCAAAGTCATTTAGATGAAGCGATACATATAGCAACATTAAAACTGCAATAGAATTATATTATTACCATCTAAGTCAGCCATGAAAAATTTCAAGTTAAGTCTGTCTCTTCTTTGTAGTCAGCTGGGAAGGATAGTCTTGAAGTAAAACTCATGAAAATTGTCCCGGATTAGTTGGAAAATTGTATGCACCGACTGATAGTCCAGATTTGAAATACAGAACATCTGTTGAAGGAATAAAAAGAGGATGTTATATGCCCAATATACAAAAAGGGTGAACAGTTGGAAAGTGCGAACTACCGAGCTGATCATATTCCGCAGAATATTTGTGGGAAGTTTACAAGCCGGTTTTGTGGACGAGCGATCGACAACAGATCAAATTAAATAATTTCGTGAATATCAAGTTCCTACATACTCAGATTTTTTTTTCCAGAAATCGGTAAAATTTTACCGAATTCTCAACAGCTGAATGTTCGGTAATCCGATTCTATGGATTTCAGTGAAAAAAAATACCGAAATCAGGTTAATTTTCAGCAGATAACTGTAAAGTTTCTCCGAAATTGTTACCGAACGTTCAGCTGTTGAGATTACAAACGGTCAGCGGTAAAATTTTACAGATTTCTGTAAAAAATCTAAGTGTGTGCGCACGACATAATCATCGATTTCAAGGCCGCCTACCATACTATTGATCGCGAAATGCTACGGAAGATCATGGAAAAGAATTCGGCAAAGCGATGGTCTTTACTGCCTCTTGTTCAACATTCATTGTGCGCTGGAAGGTGATATGAAACGTTTGGGCTCTAACATCCAGGGCACGATTTTCAATAAATCCAGTCAATTCATTTACTTCGCTGACGATGTGGACATTGGCGGAAGAGCGTTTCATGCGGTTAATGAACAGTACACCAAGGCTGAAACGTGAAGCAGCAAAGGTTGGATTTAGGGTGAATACATCGGAGATTTCGTGACTGAGAAACCGAGCGCGATAGAGCAAAGGCAGAAGTATGATTTTCTGATAAATGGTGACGTAGGATAACAGCTGCAGCAGAGAAATTCGAAGACTCTTAATAGCAGGAAGTCGTGCGTATTAGGACTCTTCACCCCATACTAAAGGGTGTTTCGATTAAAATTTGGTCGACATAAACTTGACGTATTTCCTTTCATCGTGCATTAAAATTGTTTGCACACCTCTCATTTTGAAGATGCGTGCGTGTAGCATCATGTCTCTATTTTGATTTTGAGATTAGTTCTTCAGTTATCAAAATGTGGTCGAAGAGAAGCTACGCATCAAAATTTTGCAAGTTGGCGAAATTGTTGAATGTGCTAAATCAACTGTTACCAACGTATTAAAAGTGTTCGGTGAACGTTTGTCGATAGCCAGAAAAGCTGGATCGGGAGAAATCGAAAGCAGGAGGCCACAGCGACGACAAAAAGAGTTGCCCGTTGTTTCGAGCGGAACTAGAACCTCTCCGTCCGAGATGTCGCAAAGAAGCTGGGAGTGGCGCCTTCAACCGTGAATAGAGCTATAAACGAGCTGGACTGTCGACTTACAAGAAAATGGTGACTCCAAATCGCGACGATAAACAAAACACGTCGGCCAAAGCACGATCGCGAAAGTTGTACACGACGATGCTGACGAAGTTTGATTGCGTGGTGCAACACAGACTATAAACAGCTTCCTAGTCAGGAATTTTATTCGGCAAGTGGACGGGAAAAAGTGGCAGATATTTTCAAGCACATAAAACTGTCAAAGTTCGCCAAGAAATTTCTCATTAGTGGCTGGCCATCTGTACCTGTGGATTGATGAGCAACGTTTACATTGCGACCGGAACCATCAACCAGGAAATTTATCTGAGCGAGTGCCTAAACAAACGTCTACTGCCTTTCCTGAAGCGACACAATTGTTCCGTTCTACTTTGGCCGGATTTGGCATCTTGCAATTGTAAGTGTTCGCGTTTCAGTTCCGAGTGTTTTTGAGATTGTCGTGTTCAATATCGTGTATTTGTGAATTCATGTGCAGGAAGTGATCGCATGTGGTGATAGTTTTCTCCGTCATCAAAGCTCCCTGGCAGATATCGTCCCCACAGTACGCAGCCACCATCCCACCGAAGTCTACACAACCCACCACCAGATGGACGGAAAACAACTCTTTTTGGGCGGCCATGAGGGGTGGCGATAGAAAAGGCCATTACGAACTGCGCGATAGCAGGCACAATGAATGCGATTGGCTTGGGTCACTGGCCGTATGCTGAGGGCGGTGACCTCATGACTCATTAGACTCGCATATCCAGCTCGATAGGTTTTAATCATTAGTAAACCATCAAGTTGAACGGTCGATAATAATCCTCGAACGAGTGGAAAACACAAAATCCTTTGTTAGTGCACATCAGTAGAAGCACTTAAACAGTGAATAGCAGGAATAGTGTGATACCCTAGGAAGCCTGCACCGTTCCTAGGGTATCACACTATCCATCATTCCGAGTCCGTCAACATACTCGGTGGCCCAGGACGGTAGTAAGAAGAAGCCATCGCCATCCCTACCCCATCAGCATCCGGAAGAGCGAACACGCATCGTCGGAACTGGAAACCCGAACCATTAGGAAAACCAGCCGTCGCGAGGAGCAGTCAACGTGGATAGGTGGTGGTAAAACTGCAACGGGCCCCGAAGAACAGAAGGTCAGATAGACATTAAGAAAGTGGGAGATAAATAGAAATTGTGAATGTGAAGTGCTCGAGGAGTTTTTATGCTTATCAGTGCGATTATTCCCTGCTTCGTGAAACATTGTCCGGTGAGCGTGCCGATCCTGAGGCCATTGTAGTCGGAGAGTTTCACAGGCGCTCCCGATTGAGGTGGCTAAGACTTACACAATTACGGAAAAAAAGGCCATGGAGTGGTATGCTCCCAACAACGTTCAAGTGGTGCCCAAGGACAAGAGCCCTCCCAACACGCCAGAGCGAACCATATTGGGCCATCGTCAAGCGGAACCTCAAGAAGACTCAAAAAGCTGTTTTGAGCGAGAAACAGTTCAAGGCGAACTTGCGTTCTGCGGCGAAAAAAGTGGAAACGGTACAAAATCTTATGGCAGGTGTTAAACGAAAGACCCGGCCATTCGCATTCGGTTAAAAGGAAGCTTAGCTGTATATTTCTTCTGTATTCTGTATTAACTGAACTTGTAAAGGAAAAATAATTTGGCTAGTTAATATAAACTTTGATCGACTTACAAACATTACTGTTTGACCAAATTTTGATCGGAACACCCTTTTAGTGTACCATGTACAAGACTCTACGGGCACGAAACGAGGACAATGTTCGACAAGAAACTGCACGCACTTTCGAACGAATTGTGCTGGGGACCATTTTTGGCAGTGTATGTGAAGAGAAGAATGAACCACGAGCTGGCGCAACTCTATGGTGAACCCAGTATCCAGAAAGTCACTAAAGCTAGAGGTGTACAATTGGCGGGTAAGGATGTCAAACAACAATCTCGAATTCGGCCGGTACAAGACGTAGGGGAGCGCAGTGAGTTAGGTGGTTAGAACAGCTTGCCGGTAAACGTCTCTCCGGCAACATTGACCATCGGACGCGTACCTATAAGTAGATGTAGGTGATAAGATAAAGAACCTGACGATTTCAGTTCAACCGTTTGTCACCTGGTACGTTCCAACAGCTGAGGGCGAAAATGATAGCAGGTCTTGATGCTTCCTCTCTTATTCCGGAGTTAGAACAAGAACATGTACCTTCACCGTTGGAAACCAACGAATCTAGCTCACCGTACAAATGAACTTTGCCGCGTAGTGCAACATGTTATTTTCCATCGAAAAACACACCGGCATATTTCCTAGAAACGCTTATCAACGGTCACATGCGCGCGCCGCCCTGTCCGTCCGAACGTCGAGCGTTGATCTTCTCGTGTTTTTTTCTGTCTTCTTCTTCTTCTGCCGGCACTGCTTACTGTGCTTCACTTTGATGATGATGGGAGCTCATCGGTCGTCGCGATAATCTACAGATTTACATGGACTTACTGCACTCGCTAGCCAGCTAGATCTGTTTACCGAAAAGCCAGGCAAGCGTGATAAGCAGCAGACCTCATCGGCCGGCTGTCCGTCATAGCCTGCCGCGATCGGCCAAGGGCCGTCCCTAAACCACGTAAAAGAAAATCGAAAATTACCTCTGTCCCACGGATTAGCCACGCTGCTCGTGGATCCTCAATCCAGGCCATCCCGTTTCAATGCGTCCAAGTTCCCAAGGCGAGCGAACCATCAGTATCGGTTACCTCCGCGACTTGCGATGCATTCAAATGTGTTTACTTGTTATTATTTACAGTCCGCCCCGAGTTTATTGGTTCACCTCAAGTGCGATGCGATGTGCGTTGGTTACCCAATCAATCAACGGACTTGCAAGTCAAGTAAAATAGCGATGACCTCTTCTTCTTCCAATGCAAATGGATTTACGTTACTGTTTCTTTATTTTCTTTTTTTTATAATCGTGTTCAATTCTATCGCACTCGATGTCGAAATCGTGGCTCCACATTGGCTGGGAGCTCCGCCGTTCGGTCTGCTTAGATTTGCTAAATACGTTATCTTTTCGCTTCCCCGATCCCCTCTCCTGTCCGCAGTTTTAAGGTGCCATCGCAAACTGCCAATGTCATTTTGTAGAAAAAGTGTGAATCATGTGAGAGTGAGAAGCAAGATTATTTCGACAAAAAGTTTTCATAAGGGCCAATGTTGCAAACGTAAACAATGACTTTTTCCGCAAATTTATCGGGAATGCTAACTTAATCATAGTGAATTATGACGATGATTGTACATAACAGGAGTTCCTCTTTATAATAGAAGTGGTAGTTTACTTGAGCGAGTTAGCATTTTCAAGAAATTCGCAAAAGAAGCCATTGTTTACGTTTGCGACATTGGCCCTTATGAAAACTCCATGTCGATTTTATTCTTTTCATCGTTCGTATTCGAAGTGCGGACGTGACTTTCCGGGGCACCCAAAAGTCGGTTGACCAAGTGCAAAGCAAATAATATGTTTACAAAGTCAACAGCACAGATTAGCGGAGCGAAACGAAATCGCAAGTGTCAGTCGTATGTGATACACGTAATCTCGACAAGGACGTAAACGATTTGCGATAAAAAAAAAGGAAGGCAAAAGCTGCGGCTCAATTGCACACGAATGTTAAACAGAACTCATTAGAAGCTCGGTTGCGCTGTTGTGATTAAATCGAGAAACTATGGAATGCGATTCAATGGGTTGCTATGATAAGTATGCTCATGCAGCTCATATGCGATTGATTCTACGGAGCCCGGCCCGGAGGAAGTCGGCAATTATAAAGTGGCATTTGGCATTCAAGGCGGCGCTGTTGTGCAAGTTCTGAGATCTATTGACGGATGCTGAACGTCGGCGGATTTTTTTTTCTCTCCGCGAACAATGTGTTTCCATGAATGCGGAAAAATGTTCGACTGATATCGCGTTCGATTATGATATAATTTATTTTGGAGGATGGTGGAATAATATTGAGTATGCTGGAACATAATAATGGGTGTTACGAAGTTCACTTACACGCAAAAAATTTCACCTGACTATTAATGCGTTTGAATTTACCATGCCTGTGATAAGATCAACCATGGTGCGGTTGATATCAATATGAGGTCTGTCAAATATACCATAAATTTTGTTTTACCATAAAAGTAGTAAATTTGACTGTAAGTTCATGGTGGTTTTGAAGACAGGCATAACCAGTTAAAATACAAAAGTTTTTACTGCAGGATTTTCCTCTGTGTAGCATAAAATACAGAAAACTTATTCAGCTAAGGTTTCAGTTCACCGGAACCGATTGCCCAGCCTTCCGTTTAACACCTGGCAACATATTCTAGTCACCTCGTCCACTTTAGAGAATAAAGCAGGTTAGTTTTGCTCCTCGCTTCCAACAGTTTTTTAGGCCTTATTCAGATTCCGCTTGCTGATGCCAAAATATTTGGGCGGAGCCATGGCGTGTTGGCAGCAATGGAGGTAAAACTATATTTTGAACCCTTACGCTACCAATCGTTTTAGGTACAGTTCAAGCCAACGCGAAGGATAGAAATTTGGAAAGAGAAAGCTGTCGCCCTCTTTTTTGCTGATATTTTCAAACTGTTTAGATATTACATGTGACTGCTTGCGATACTTTGGTTAAAACGCACTTATTATGGGGCAAGGCAGCCATTTCAGAGTTGCTTTTAAGGTACCTCGAATAACTCAGCACTGTCATTTCAAAAGGTCGAAAGTAACATTTGTAAACAATGACTTCTAGCGTATTTTTCTGGGAGCTGCTTGATCCCACAAACAAAATAGCACCAGAAACAGATACAGTGAGTTATTACCTTCCCGTTGGTAGTGGATATGGATGTTAGCTTGACTTTCTGGCATTTCCAGGAAGTTTATGTTCAGGTCGTATGTTGCAATTATTGCCGACCGTTCGACGATTTCGACTAAATTTCTCGGAAGTAATTCGCGGTTGAGGACCTCATGCCATTTGTAAACAATGACTTTTAAAGTTGATCTCCCACGAATAACAAGAAATCTGTATGCATATCCTGCTACTCCACGGAACTGCTTTTATCTACCAGATGCTGCTTTCTTTACAGAGAGTGATTTGTGATTCAAGAGAAATCCAAAATTTAAAGTTGTTGTTTACAAATGGTTTTAGTGCCCCTTAACGTGAATTACTGATACATGAGTTTGCCAAAATGTTTAACAAACTTCCAGAATTCTCCAGCAGAGCTAATTAAAACATTTATGACGACGATAGCTGAGAAGAAGGTTTTGCAGTAACTTATCAGACTTCGGTAAATCCTTTTCCAGGTTGCAAGAGATTAGCTTTAGAATTACGTCTATTGGTGAAGGCTCGAGCCGTATACCCATACGCTTTTGTCTCCAGTACACTGAAAGACAATCAACCAATGCTGGCATTCCCTACTCCCTTCGTACACTACAAGGTTCAGCACAATGGCACGCACGCTACCGACTGTTTTTCTCTTCTACTATCGCCTATCTATCTTGTTTATGTTCTGCCGCCATTCTATTCTCTTCTTGTCATCCGCTCACGGGCACTCACCGCAGCTCTCATTCTCTGCTCGCGTCTTTACCTCGAGCATGGTATCGACTTTTTATGTATATGGTGCTCACGCGGCATGAAATGTCGTTTTCAGTGGATGCGCATCAGCGGCTGGATAACGTCTGCATTAGAAAATGGACTTTTTTTCGGATGGTGCTAAAACTGGTGCTAAGACAGATAATTGCTTTTGATAAATTTCTCAATTTCTCAGGTAATTATTTAAGCTTACTTGCAAAAACCTTTTAAGCCCTTGCAAGCAGCCTTCTGGCAGTTAACCGGAACATTCACCATGCCGGACGTAAACATGCGTGTAGGCATGTTAAGGAGTTCTTTCTTCGTTTTATCATCAATTCTTCCACAGTTTTCGCGACAACATTGTTGGCATAGATCTTCCGCTGCAGTTTGCCCCAGAAATTCTCGATGTTACGCAGCTGTGAGACGTTGGGCGCCGACCTGGGTAGCACATCGACATACAGCCGCTCCATCTCCTCCAATGATCGCTTCGGTGAAGTGGTGACCGGACGACGAACCAGGCCGAGCGGAACACCGCGTCTTCGCCCTTATAATGACTGCTGAGCAGCGACACCGCTTTTCCATCGGTCTTCCCCTTCAGCATCGCTCTGGGCTCAGGCTCGTCGGCCATCCAGAACCGGGCTTTCTTTCGATGCTCTGGTTGTTGTCTAATAGTACCAAGATGCCCAGCGAATGCCGGAACGGAGCGTAACCGGCGTCCCCAGAAATTGCCACACGACGATCCGTTTTCCGACGCGGCAGACGTGCGCCGTTGCTTGAGTGCGCACACTAAGTCTTCTGAGCGGAGTTGCTTCGCTGTTTTTGCCATTGCAGTTTCAGTTTGGCTGCGAGAGCTGTCAGAATTTTTGTCTGCTGACTCATGGGTTACTATGATTGATGCTACATGGGTATTTTCGTCAGTGTGGGTAAAAATCGGCAATTTTTATCCATTTTTTTAATGCAACTGTTACAATAAATTGTATGATGTACATCCGTAAGAAGCAGGATTTCAATTCAATGGATGTTTAATTCAATGCCCTATATAACTTAAGTAGCACGTAATTCACAATACTCACATAATAAGTCAACAAGTTTATAGAATATATGCATGTATAATGTTTGAGAATTTATCTGGAATTTTAGTCATTTCGATGCGTTACTAGATCGATTCTAATATTTTTTTCTTATAGCAAATGTGTGTCAAGCGTATGATTTGTATCTCTCTTTTTGATGAATGCTATATTTCCTTCTTTATAGAAAGTATGTGCCAAGCTTATGATTTTCGTCTCCCGTTATGATAAATATAATGTGCCTACATATTAACGTTATTTGATCTGTTGCATCAATAGAATTTCATTATATTTTTTATTGAAACTTCTTTTAAATTTTATAACCATATCGATTAGATATTATTTGCTAATAGTTATGGCAAAAATATTTAATATTTTTGAATACATTTGTTATGATTATTTTTAGTCGTGTAATGTTTGCAAGACTGCAGCTTTCTATTTCACCCAGGGACCTGACAGACGGAGATGTTCCTGCAGCCAACAACTCTAACATCCAAACGTCAAAAAATGCATTTTTGGTAAACAATAGTGGCGTTCGTATCCGTCAAGCGTCAGACGGGCCTCATTCAAATAAAGCCCGTGATACGTCACACGATGAAAAACAAATTATCTAAAAAGCATACATTCTATGCTAAAACCATATTTGATCTATCCAGTCATTGGAATGAATAAACTAGGTTTATACATTTATAAGAATATATAAAATACATGCATTCCTATGTATACCTTCAATATTTGCATTGTAATGCATATTTGTATAAATATATGCATTCCAATGCATAAATCAAATGTATGCCTTGCAATGCATGTTTCCAATTCGTTAATTGAATAAATTATATAAATTCATAAAATCATTAGAAAATAAAATTTGAAAAATATCCACTTCACCCACAATTGTGGACTACCCACACAAATTTTAATGCACTTCGGATGTTGAAAAAAAAGTTTGTCTCCAAGAAGCTGCTGCTCTCTGAACTCTGATACCCAGTGCGAGCTTCAAAAAACGAATACGAACAGAGGCAGAGTGATGGATTGAATGCAAAATACACGCGCTTTCAGGAGACAACAGATCATTCTATAGAATTCGTTTTTGAACCTAAGTTGGAACTAGTTCCAACCTGCGATACCCGAACTCATTGTCAGTGCAAACCTCAATCCGATACGAGCTACAAATAAAACCATACACACTGACGTTTAACAAACAGCAAGCCGACCCAGTTTGGAACTGGATCAAAAACGAATTCGCTAATAGACCAAATCACCGTAACTCCGCCCCTCAGATTTGACAGATACTGGTGCCCTTGTGTTCAGAAATACGTGTGTGACAAACAAGGACGGGTGACACGATGGCTGTTGCTATCTCTTATACCTTGTTATCCGTCCTTGTTTTTCAAACAGGAATTTCTGAACACAAGGGCACCAGTATCTGTGAATTCTTAGGTGTGACGTCACTGTGATCTACTCTATAAGTTTGCACAAGTCGTCCACGTATGTACGGAAAATAATAATTATTTAAAATATATTGCAATGCATAAAATCAACGTATGCACGGAAAATAATAACCTTCTAAAATGTATTGCAATGCATACAATATATTGATTCAGCGCATACTCTTTATGCATTGCAGTGATTTGAAAGGGATAACTCCTTTAGAACTGAATTAAAGTATTTGACTGTCCCAGGCATAAACTAACGCACCAACCATAGATCATTGCACGATGGCGTCGTCAATGCAGATTTGACAGTTCAGAGAGCTTGTTTACGTGAACTTAGAATATTTCTGACCAAAATTTCAATAGGTCGTGAGTAACATATTGCTGTCATCTAGAAAATCAATGCAGAAGTTTTGGAAATTAATTGTAATTCCTATTTTTGAACCAAGTCATGATATTTAAACCAAATATATGGCACCGCCAAAGTTAGGCAAAATTTAGCATGAATAAAAATCTCCATATAGTTTAATTCCAAATCGATTTATTAAATAAATTCAATTTAAAGTCTTTCAATTTTAGCAAGGGGAAATACGACCATATTATAAGTAGTTCTGAAAGTTATCACGTTACATCCGCTGTGTGCGTTACGTCGTGTAGCATCATAATATGTCACTTTCGTCAAGTCGGGTTTGGCACAAGGTGAATTTAATACCTCAGGTGGTCCATTTTCTTCAGTTTGCCGGGAAGACGGGTGGAGTAGCGTGGTATCAAATAAGATATAGAAGTGGAGCGAAAGAGTGACCCTAATAAACGAATACCATACAACAACGATATTATAGATGGTGTGACCATACCGCTTACAGTTGGGAAGATACCCAGAATTAGTGGTTAGGCACTTCTTATGGTTATTGTTTATGCGGGAAGGAACACGCAATTGTGTATTACGCACATAATGACAGCTGTTTATTGCAATTTTGCCTAGAGTGAAGAGTTCTAAATGAATGTAAACGGTTTGGGCTAAACGTTTTGCTTACAAACATTAGCACGTGCACTTTTCCACACGAAATATTGGTAAACAAACCGTGCAGCCTGACGCATCATATCCCATGGCATAGAACACAGGCCTGGCAGTGTGAAACTAATAATCTCCTCTACTCGTTTGTTTTAAAATGGAACTTCGAGTTTGACATCACAAGCACTATTTCATAGTTGTAAAGGAGACATCTTCAGTCTGCCAGACCAGTATTTTACTTGATATGGATTGTATTAGTCTGCGTTTAAACATGGCTGAAATTCTCATATACAGTATTGAGACCACCTGAAGTATTAAATTCACCTTGGTTTGGCATGCAATCAGCTGTCATGGTGCTTTTTTTTTCCTCTGTTCGGGACATAAACCACTGCGACCAGTAATTTGATCTATTGTAGTATATCCCGTAGACTTTGTTTAGTGCATGTCGAGTTACTTCATCACTATTGAGAAATGATGAAGTATTCGGTGTTGTTACAGTTGTCATTGTTTGTTTTGTTGGCAATGAATCAGGTTTAATTGAAAGTTTCCGCTGTTTAAACCCTTTGTGAGCGACAGCACTCTTCAAAGGCACGCCCCTTTATCAGTCAAAACCGGATTCATTGCAAACAAAACAAACAATAACTCCGAAAGTGACCATGCATCAGAACCCTAGTCTTAACCAATTCAAACTATAGAACATCAAATTGAAAATAAGAATTCACATAAATGAAGACTAACCATGTTTTCTTTATTCCAAGCTCATCCTCGGTGGCGCAACCCGAGTATTGTCACTTTTCACAAGAGATAAAATGTAATAAGGCCAATTAAACGTTCCTTTGACTACAAAAACAAATATGTTCCCTAGTTTGAATAAATTCGGACTAGGGTTCGGTGGTAGATCTGATACCCCGTAACGCACCACGAAAAGGTGATCTACCAGCGTTACGGGTTGTCATTGTGCTTACGTCAAAATGAATCGGCTAGTCAGGTAGGTGCGAAGCATAGCAAAGCACTTAATTCAAATTGAAAATAGTGCATTTTAGTGGATTTCAGAATCGAATTCTGAACAAAGTTTTTGGTTTAACCATATCTGATGCAGTTTTGCGGCCGACAATGGTATTGGATGTTTCTTTATTGCATCCAGAATAATGTGTTCGGCTGCGGAGAGATCGTCCTCTGTTGCAAGCGTCTGGATTCGAAACTATCGTCTGGTACATCTTTCTTGTAATGAACAATTTGAAGATGGTCAGTAGAATACTTAAAAACCATGATTTTGTTGAATTTAGTTGGGTAACCATCGCGGAATGTGATAGCAAGTAGAAAGATCTTTGACGGCCTTAAATTCATGCTGGTCCATTTCAAATACTTGAAATGGTATTGATCTGCGAATAGATGCGATTAAGAACATCCAATCTCTTGGCGTCTCGATTTCAATTGATGTTTTCTTTTTCGTTCTTTCTACCGCTGCATAGATATAGTCAACCTCCATATGAGAATGAAGCGTTCTGATGAATTCACGCAGGATAGTGGGCGAACGATCACGCTCAACGAATTTTTCGATCATGTAACTGAACATAAAAACAGTATTTTTGTTTAAAAGTTGCCCGCCACACCTATCACTGTAGTATATTACCTCAATTACTCCAAATGGGATGGATAGCAAGTCTTTCATGATGCAGGAGCCGATTCCCTGGGAGCTTCTTTGGGCTTGTGTCTCATCCCAAATGTAGTATACTTCAGAGTTTTCGCCCATACAGCTCGAAAACATTGATAGATTGAGTGTATGTAGCTATTTTGAGTAGAACGTTCTGATTGCGCTGGTGAGCTTTGATTCACGCAAATAATGCGTAGCAAGGTTTGTTACTAAACACAGACAGGCTTTTTCAAATGTTATTCTAGTAATTCTCACCAACATATAAAAAATATTGCTATCGCCCCAAATCTCCTTTACTCCATTTATACACAGAAACAAAAGCGTTGACGAAAATAAAAACGGACCGTGAACTAGTTCACGTTTTCATGATTTTTACCCAAAAACGGGAACTAGTTCCCGATTACGTGATTCAGTTCACGGTGTATTTTTGCTTGTTCTCGAATTCATGACTGCAGTTCAAGGATCCGGGCACGGATTTTTTCCGTGTACTGCCAGCTGACGAGTGACTGTTGACGAAAAATAGGAAAAAAATCGTTGAAGGCGATTTGTCGATCGTAAATATCGCCTTTTATAGCGCCCACCTTTGCAAGTGAGTCCGCTCTCTCATTGCCCGGAATTGAACAATGAGATGGGACCCATACAAAGGTGATGATAAAATAACGCGAAGATAAAGCACTTAGAAGCTCCTGTATTGTCATGAGAAAATACGAGGAGTGCTTTACCGGCCTCTATAGAACTGAGACTATCCGTGAAAATGAAATACTGATCCGGTGTTAATGAGGCAACAATTTCTAGCGTAAAGTGTATTGCCGCTAATTCAGCGACATATACGGAACAAGGAGCATGAAGTTTACGATTGGCGCTATAATTTCATTAAACATGCCAAAGCCTGCTGGCTCCTCTATCAATGATCCGTCAGTGAAGAACGATTTGGTGGAATCAACATTGGCAAACTTTGCAGCAAACATCTCGGGAGCAATCGTAGGACGATGATGCTCTGGGATTTCACGAAGCTCCTGCTTCGTGGATGAATCAAAATGAACCGAATTGTCGGAGAAGCAAACACGATTGGAAATGTTCGGCGAAGGGCTGACATCCTGTGTTATGTACGAATGCGGTACAAGGTCATGAAGCGGGTTTTAAGGATTCAACTCAAGGAGCTTCTCAAAATGTTCTCGATTACCTGGGGTTCATAACTTCACACCTGGTGAGGAGCCGGAGAGAGATAACTCTGTAAACCGATCCGAGAGTGGCAACATGCCAGCCAGCACTTCAAGACTCATGATATGAGTCGAGTGCATACAACCTAACGCGATACGAAAACACCGATACTGAATTCGTTCCAATTTAATGAAGTGCGACCGAGCCGCTGACTGAAAACAAAAACTACCGTTTTCCATAACCGACAAAATCGTTGTCCGGTACAACGTTAGAAGATCTTGCGGATGCGCTCTCCACCAGGTTCCGGTAATTGTTCGAAAAAAGTTGATTCTTTGCTTACAATTTCGCTTCAGATACTCAATGAGGGATCTCCAGGTGCACTTTGAATCGGACCAAACCCCAAGATATTTAAATGACATAGAATGAGTTATCGGCTTACCCCAAATTTGAAGCTACCCAACTACCCAAAACTACCAACCCAGTTTTCTCCATAGAGAATTATATACCTAGCTCGAGAGCCCAAGTAGACAAATTGTCTATGGTATCCTGTTAGGGTCCCTGGAGATTGACCCCATTCGGTCCCGTGACAGACACTACGCCGTCATTTGCAAGTTGTCACTTAGACAACCGTCAATGTCTTTGACATGAAAATTATACAAAAGGGGGCTTAAACAGGATCCCTGGGGGAGACCCATGTAGCAAAATCGTTAAGCTGTAGAGGTTCCATGAGAGAAGCTCATATGTTTCTCTGACAGCAAATTGTACAAAAAATTATTCATTATTGGTGAAGAATTGTTTCTACCTAATTCAGTTTTTACTTCTCGTTCAAGCTACACAGAGACAAATTTGATAGTCAATTTTACCATTATTGGGGGTTAGGATGACTATTGCAGCATAGTGCTTCTGAACCGACTATTATCGTGGTCAAAACGACCATTAAAAATAGTTGATCCAACATTTGCCATAATGTAGGAATAGTCCTTGCTACCATGATCATAGTCAAGAATACCATGAAGTGGTGAATTTTACCATTTTCATGGTTATTGTAACCATTATATGCGATAGTCATCTTGACCATGATTTAATTGTCGGTATAACGATAGAATTTTTTTCAGACTATCTCGTTGTCCAAAACACCAATTTTCATGCAGAAGCCATTTAAAAGCACTTAACCTCCGCAAAACAAAAAACATTGTCGCAACCGTTCATAACCGACTTCTTTTTCTTTCTAGGTAAATTTTGTAAATTCAATGTCTACAATCTTAAGCCAAGCTGAGTCAGACCGCGTTCGTACTGTGCAGTCATATACAGCCAGAAAAATTTCAACCCGGAAAAGACACACACAACAATGGTCCAGCGCTGCATTCGCCGTCGTCGTCATCGCCAACTGTGATTGCGATTGGAGTCACTATCTTTCCTTTCAGCAGTGCTCTCTCATGGTTCCAGCGGTCGTTGGTGATCGACGAAAGTTGCGTTAGTCATCGGACTCCGACAACAGACATAAGAAGAATAGGTTCATTTAGCGAAATTGGCCAAAGTTGGGTCATAGGTTTTTAATTTTTGTTTATCCTTCTCGGGAGCTCCTCCGGCGCTCATGAACGAATGAAAAGTCTATTTAAAAGCGACCACCTTCCCAACCCATGTGCAAATCGAGCCGTTCGAGCGACATAATTGAGTTATTGGGTAAACGATGTTGTCTCTCTGCGTGCCTCCACTCCGATTTGAGGCGGAAAAATCAATCTATCCCGTTGCCATAGTTGATGCAGCTGGAGATGGATTATGGAAGGAGCATGGCATGGCCGTCGGATTCGTGCGGGTTCGAGAAACTATAATCGAGTTTTAAGACACTTTGATTCGAACGGAAGTTTGCAAGCATGATAATCGATTGCGAGTGGTGTGAAATCGTACGGATTCGGTTTGTTTACACTTCGCCAGCATGTGGCGAATGTAACTGGCAAATGTCATCGGAGAAGAGTGGCGGTGTGCAAGAGCCTACTTGTTTACAAATCACGCATTTCCATTTCAAAAGAACATGTCATCGCTTTGGAAAGCCGCGCCTACAGCCGGAGGGTGGCACCGAATGTCGTTCATTTGGTTAGAGTAGGGTGTATCTTTTTTTCTTTTTTTTCTTTTTTTCTCGAGCACTACCATCATAACAATTTATGGCTGTCGTAAATAATATAAACAGTAACGGAAAGGCACACAGAACGGAATTTTGCGTGACATTGTTGTTTGTTGTTTTTTTTTTCTTACGTTCGAATCGCGGTGGCGTGACCTCATCGTGTCGCGCGCCCACCTCTGACAGGTGTGAACTGTGTTGATTAAAAATGTCATCGCTTCGGAAAACCGCCATCGTCATCATGCTTGCAGATTTTCGGGCCGAGGAGCTCGGAGTGTTTTTTCTTTGGCGATAGTTTTCTTTTTCCTGTTGGGAGGGAATAATACACAAAATGCGAACGGGATCTGTGTGATTTATTTATTTACTTAAACAAAGGATAATTTTATATTGCATTTTTTATACACCAATTACAACAAGAAGAAGAATAATACGAAGCGAATAGTTTTTAGAACAAGTCGTCCTATAATTTTAAGAAGGTCTATATTTTATTTTAGAAGAAGAGAACCGAAGACGTTCGAATGAACCATAATTGATAGCTAAAAGAAGAAGGTGAGAAGAAAAGCAGAAGAGTAGCCCAGGAACAATTTGAAATGAACATTTAAAGCCGAGCGCAGTAATTATTTGACCGCAGACATTCCTATACTGAAAACGAACAGCAACAAAGCAAGAAATCGAAAATCTTTCCATATTATGAAACTAGTAGCAGCAAACACTGAAAAAAAAAACAACTATTTGTATTAGAGAAGAAAAAAGCAGAAAAACCGTCGAAGTCGAAGAAGACAAAAGCAGAATCGAATCATCCATAAACACCAGTTCAGTACCAGATTTATGAACCGAAGCATTTCCATAAACTAACCAATATTGATAGAAAACAGATTAAAAAAAAACTCCCACGCAGAAGCAAAAAAAAAAAAGAAACATCAATATTTTTTTAGAAACAGCCATTTAAGTTTTCCTCGGCTCCGATTAGAGGGAGTGGAAAACAGCAAACGCAACCAACATTCTTTATTTACAAACAAATTCATCATTTTTCGACGGAAGAAGAGAACACGCGTGCTCCGGTCGGCACAATCGATCCCGGAATAGAAAATCCAAGACGGCCAAGGGATTTTTTAATAGTTTTCATTTGTTACGAGCTGTTCATGGCTTGCTGGGTGTGTGGCAGGGGCAGATTCTGTATAAGAATCGGTTATAAAGTGCAACCAGATGTAGATTGGAAATCCCAGAAATAGAAACGGCAGCAGGTCATCTTCCGTGTGTTGGCGTCGCAGTTTTTCTTCTTCTTCTTCTTCTTCTCTTCTCCTTCCTTCCCGTTTCTCTCCGTCCTGTTGAGAAGCATGAAAGATGTGGCTCATTTGTTACGGTTAGAACACACGTGTTCGAGAAGTTTTTAAAAGCAAATTGGAACGAGCTGTCGAAAGCGGCTATGGGCAATAAAAATCACACACGTTCCCGGCCGCCGTCGTCCGTTTGTTTTCAACCCCGCGCTGTCAGGGGAGTGCAAGATGTGGTCTTGGGTTAGACCGTGTCGCCGGGAGGAATCAATCTCACCAATAATAAGGCGGAAAATGGGGTCAATCCGAAAGGATTGTGCAATCGGACAAGTTGGACGATTCGGATCGGACGTTCTGCCGGTTCGGCAGGGGGAGTTGAGTTGGGTAACTTTTGATATTGCTGAAACAAGGCGTGATTGGTGCTGTGTCGTATGGTGGGATTAATTAGGTTGGTGAGTTGTGAAATTTTCGAGTTGGAGATGGACGATTTGGGAACCGTTGGGAGTCAAGAGAGGTATGTTTTTGAAACCATGGTGAAACGAATTTGATTTTTTTTTACAGTGGGCTAATGGTAGACCCACAATTGATACGTTGCGGATGCGTTGACGAAAATTTGACAGAAAACCTAAGGAAGAACTGTCAAATTCCAACGTATCAATTCGACAAAGCTCTTTCATTACAGCCTTACTAACAAACGTAAACAATGGTTTTTTCTACGAATTTCTCGTCATTGAAAACTCGCCTACTCAATCCACCATGCTTAATTTGAAGAGGAAGAGTTCACCTATCCGAGAGAATTGGAGGCTTACATGGGTTGCCTTTGTGCCACGAGAAATTGACGGAAGAAGCCATTGTTTACGTTTGTTCGTTAGGCCCCAATGAACAATCTTTGGCGAATTGTGGGCCAACACTCTCGCGGAAATTCCCGTGTAATTCATGACAATTGTAAACACTGACACCAAACGTTGATCTTTCGCGAATCATGAGAATCCAACGATATCCAACTACTTTAAGTGGTAGAACTAACATTCCTCTACCAGATGCCGCTTTCAGTTCACGAGAGTAATTTTAGATTCAAGAGAAATCGACTTTTAAATTCATTTTTTTTTTCATGAATTACTCAAAATTATTCTTTGTGGCATTGATCCTAGTTTGCTTGAAAAAGGTTACCACCCAAACATAATGATAACGAAAACGGAACGGCATACGGCATGTTTGACAGTTGCTGCGAATGACTTCGATATGTCCAACTAGAATCGGCTTAGATCTAGCCTGTTTTCTTTCCGACAAGCAGACTTATGGCCCAAACACAATGATAACGGCAACGGCAAACGGCAAAGCCCGATCTGTGTATGCCTGCTTCTCGTCGTGCATTACGATGCATTTCGGCTGCACCAACCACTCGCGATACAACTTTTGTTTATCGGTTTGGTTCGGTTTGGCTAACTTGAAGAGATGAAGTCCAGCCCGCTTCATTGTCTGCTGGACAAACCAGACGGTAGAGTTTACCTTCTTGGCTACGTCCCGAATCAAATGGCTTGGATTGCGCTTGAAGTAATCCCTCGCTTTCTTGCGTTCACAGGGTCAGTGCTGGGCCATGTGGGCCTCCTTGAACGATTTTAAGAGGCGGGAATTGTTGATTCCCAACTGTTTCGGAATCCACCTGTGGGATTGTCCTGAATCTCCCACGAGGCAATTGCTTTTTTATTGTATGTATAACTTTTTATTGCATGGGTAAAATTTGATGAAATGTTAGGTAAGACTAGTTAAGAGTGTAATGGTTACAAAACATTGTCATAATCTGTCAAGCGGTTATCGAGATGGATTCCAAGCAAGAATTCATGCTTGGAAGCCATCTCGATAACCACTTGAGTGGTTGTGACAAAATTTGGTAACCATTTCACTCTAAGTTATTCTTACCTAACATTTCATCAAATTTGACCCATACAATAAAAAGTTATACACAGAAGAAAGTGTTGCATTTTTTTCGAGTACAATCTTTATTGTTGGCAAACGTGGTCATGAAGAATGCAAAAACAAATAAGGGTTCATTACAAAGTGTTTCTATTCTCGATGACGTTCAGTGTGAGTGCGTCGATGACACAACAATCTTTCTCGTTGAGCGCTGAACCTTCTACTCTTACTCCTTCCTGATGAGCCCCAAGCTTTAAACTGGCTGATTTCAAATACTGAAACCATCAGATCTCTATCAGAAAATACGAACGATTATTTGTGCACACAGATCCTAGACAAGATGCAATTTAGTATCTAGGTGAACGGACATGTTCTGCCGCTTCTGCTTAGGAATTTCGATACATCTTCGATTGTACTCGTGGTAACTTGGACCTATTCTGCGAGTTGAATGAGTCGAAACTAGTCGCTCTAACTTGACGAATCGACAATTGTCGATTCAAGTAATGCGACACTGCGTTCAAATTCAAGTTGAGTCAAGTCGAGAGTCGAGTGCGCCAAGTGTAAATTGAGGGCGACTCATTTCGACACATTCGACTCGCAGAAGAGACCCAACTGTGGCTTCCAACTGGTATTCGCCGAGTTGCGCCACGAAACTGCTTCCAAGAGACCGGTATATCCGGTTCATTGTCGGTGAAAATGGGTGTTCAACCCCAGTTGGAAACGGCACAAGGAACACTGCACAGATACTGGACCGAAGAGATTGGTATTCTCGTCCATACACCATTGATCCATTCTGTTTTGAAGACACTGTCGATCGCCAGCTAGAACGTCTTCTTCAATACTCACGCTCATGTACTACCTTGATAAAAAAGTTCCCGGAATGTTGGAATTATCTAGCACAGTAGCGACGCCTATTCCACTTATTATTACATTAAATCTGACACATTGACTGGCAACCCATTTTTCCTGTTCGAATGGAAACAAATCTGTGCCGCCATCTGCTTGGTTATCGTTACTTGATAGGAAGCCAATTGAACTATAACATCTACCACACCGATGACTTCGAATTACTGAGTTCGAGTCCTGCAATCATAAGATCTTACTACCTTGAAAACATGATCTAAAAATCACCGAAATTTTTAAATGATGACTTTTAGAGGCAACTCAGCAGATGTACAGAAACATTAGTTGCTCAAATATGATCTACGAGACTTTCGAAAAGCATGTTCAGCGTGCTTTGGGGTGATTGGAAAATTATCCGGAATTTTCAGGAAGGTCAAGTGCTAAGTTCAAATAAGTTCATAGAATTACAGAGTAAAACCAATAATGTCGAGGTTCTGATAATTATTAAGTGATTTTTTCAAAAGCCTTAAAGTATCTCAATAATTTTCAAAAGAAGTTCATAGAGAAACGAACTGTGTTCTGAACACAGCTTAGTGAGAATATATGGAGGAATTGGAAAATATTTTCCTAAATTTTTAGAAACGGTCTGCGTAGGTTTAGAATTTCAATAGGATCGACCAAAGTTCACAATCCATCGAAACCTTCAGGTAAAATTAATATTTGAACATCCGATAACTTCATACAACCGTGCAGAGTTCTGCAATCATTAGTAGGATTCATTCAAATTCACGTTCAAAAACTTATAGATATATCCAGTTAGTTCAGTTAGTAGTTCGAAAGACTTTCAAAAGTATTTCAGTAGATATTCAGAGTAATTAGAATCTCATGTAGGATTTGAGAGAAGCTCGGGGATCACTTTAGTGAACACCAGGAGTCTTTCAAAATGTTCAGAAATTTACTGAATAATCAAATTCTAATACAAATTCAGAGAATTACAAAGTTATTATGGGACTCATAGATGTCCGGTTAATAATGAAAAGATTTTTCAAGGGATTCAGGCACTTTCAGGAGCTTTTTAGAAAAGTTTAGAGAACACTAATTTCAGACAACACAAAGTGGATTAAAAACAACGTTCAATTAATAGATGATGTCTGCAAGAAGTGCTTCTTGAATTTCCATTGTTCAGGAAGAGTGTTCAGAAATTTTCAGAAATAGATTCGGAGAAATTTACATTAGAACAACCGATAACTTCAAATGAACAGCATGAAACGATGGATTGTTCTTTTACTCGGAAAGTATCAGCGCATCGGTCTCAAGTTAAATGAATCACCCTTCAAAACATAACTTCCAACGAGTAACCCCTCAAATATTCTGTGGAAATAACAGCAAATCAAAGCAAAACCATAGATTATTGTACCGAAAAGTGGAATTATCTATGGTGTACTTGGGGCCAATGGGATTCTAAAGCATTGAGTCAATTTTAATTCGCTAGATTCCAATTGATCAGAAGCTATGATTAGTTTGAGAACATGTTCAAAGCAGGCCAAGCAGGAATTTTAAAATGTGAGCCTAAAATGCTTGAAAATTTTTTCGGAATTTTAAGAATTAACCAATTACATCATAAATTTAGTGTAGTGATTTAATTTAATAAAGTGAATTCTATAAAGTTGTAGCGCAGACAGACGTTCGACTTCATCTCAGTTACCTGAGTAAAAACATGGCTTCCCTCAAGGTATCAAGTAACAATAAGCTAACAGATGGCGCCACAGATTTGTTTTGATTGGTGGAAAAATGGGTTGAAAGACAAACTTTCAGATTTAATGTTGCAATTAGTTGACTAGCGTGCGCTACTATGCAAGATGGAATTTTACACAACAAATTCTGCCCTAGTAAATTCCAATCTTTCTATGAGAATATTTGAAGAAGTTGTAAAACATTTCCCTGTAGTTGATATTTAGATAGGTTTAAAATTCTTAAAATTAAGTAAAGTTGAAAAAATTTCTGCTGGTCTTTCAAACTGTTCAAAAATTCATTGGAATAAATTCGGTGATTATAGAGGATAACAAGTTTAGAGAACACTTATTTTAGTCAACACAAAATAAATTCAAATCTGTGTTAAAACAAAATATTTAGGGAAGTTGGAGATAGAAGACAAAAACTTTAAATATAGCTCACAAGGTTTATATTTTATCTCCAGGAGAGTGTCAAAGATTTTTTTTGCAAAAGACTCGATAAATTTGTTTTATATAATCTTGTAACTTCATATACAACAATGTAACTATGCAGAGCTGTTCGTAAATTCTGATTGCTTTGAGAACATGCTCAAAGCAGTAAAGAAATGTACAGTTAGTAGCTCACAGAGAATAATTTGGAAATGCCTAAAAACATCTGACACAATTTTCCGAAAGATTTCATTTAAAAGAGTCTAACTCAAGGTTCAGGGAACATTAAAAAATTTGGTGGTTATTCCTAGAATCGTATTGACTCATGTCACTAGTGAAGTATAAAGATGGCATGTCACAGATTCACAGAATCAAGTCACAGCAACGTGACTTTTAACACTACACCAAGTGACAAAAGACAATGCCACGAATGAGTTCAGCAAACTCCTAGTTTTTATTGTGAGTATGTTTTCTCTTCAGCATTATTCAGGATAATTGTAATTTGTACTCTCCATTGTTGTTATCACCTTCGAGATAAAGAGAGACTTCCTTTCTACAAGAAATGCTTAAAAGGCCAGTCACAACCTACGGAAGTTAGGAAGCTAGCTTGGAAATAGAAGTTTGTACTTGGAACGTACTTTTCGGATACTCCGGATTAATAGAACTTGTTCGATACGATAGTTAGTGATGCAGATCGAGGCAAAGTTAGAGTCTTTTCGCAGTTAGAGTTGGTTCCTAGAAGGCAATAGTGTTCAATCCTGAAGGTGTGGCTCATCAAAATTTTGATTCAAGATGATCGAAAAATCTCACGAAATCGCCCCAATCAAAACGAAAAATGTCCTGTACCTAAGATAGACTCACACCATTCGGTTCAGCGGCTGAACTTCAGCTCATTGGGTGTCTCACTGCACGCTCAAAACTCAATCACTTTCTTACGTATTACTATCCCTTTTTTTTACACGGAAAAGTTACTCAATTTTCGTAAAAAGTGGATTTAGTCAAAAATTGAGTAGATCCACTTTTTACGAAAATTGAGTAACTTTTCCGTGTGCAAAAAGGGATAGTAATACGAAAGAAAGAGAGGGAGTTTTGAGCGTGTGGAATCGTGCGCAGCGAATCCCTTTGGATGTGCAGTCAATTCAGAATTACAGTTTAGTACTTTTGATCAATGTTGAAACACACTCAATACGTCAGTTAAGACAGAACGTTGCTCAATTCAACAGCTGTCAAGCTGATTTCGACATGGAGTTTTCATAAGGGCTAATGTCGCAAACGTAAATAATGGCTTCTTCCGCAAATTTCTCAATAATGCAAACTCGCTCAAGTAAACTACCACTTCTATTGTAAAGAGGAACTCCTCTTTTATACGATCATTGTGGTAATTCGCTATGATTAAGTTAGCATACTCGAGAAATTTGCGGTAGAAGCCATTATTTACGTTTGCGACATTGGCCCTTATAAAAACTCCATGTCGAACTGTCACTTTGAGTGAGATGACTGACCGTGCAAATCAGATAGGAAGTCACCTCGTGAGTGCCTATTTCTTTAAGTATCACTGAAACTCAATTGTAGGTCTTGAATTTCTCTGACCATTCTGTAGAATGTTCGTAAACTTCCCACTGTAGCTTACGGAATAGTAAAATAGTTTTACTAGTAGTTGGGTTTTTTAGGATATCTGTCAAGGGGAAAATAGTGTTTCATTGAGCAAATCAGAGTAGCTCCAAGTTGATAAAAATCAAACTCTTAAATTGAAAATGACTTAACATTTCGAGCAATTAATGATTGTGAACAATGTCTTTAAACGTTGATTTCTCACGAATCAAAAGACTCCTACGCTTTCCAACTTCATCATATGGTTGAGTAAATATTCCTCTAACTCTATCAATTAGTGCTAACTCAATCATAGTGAATTATCACGATGATTGTACAGAAGAGGAGTTCCCGTTTACAATAGAAGTGAGCGAGTTTGCACTTCAAGAAATTTGCGGAAGAAGCCATTGTTTACGTTTGCTACATTGGCCCTTATGAAACTCCGTTTCGAACTATTCTTTCCTTGACGAACATCATAGAAACATTACTAGTTTATTATTCTGTAAGATACAGTAGGAAGTTTTTGATCATTCTGCAGAATGTTCAGAGAAATCCGAGACATACAGTTGCAGTTCAGCGAACCTTGAAGAAGAAGGCACTTACATGGTGATTTCCGTTTTGATTTTCACTGTTAGCAACCTCACTTGAGTAACAGTTCTCAGGTGACTCGCAGGTGACAACAAGTCTTTGTACCTACACGCTATGACAAGAAAACGGAAAATTTGGTAAAAAATACCGAAAATCGCACATAAGTGCACATACTGAAATTATCGGTAAACATGGATTACCGAAATTTCGGTATTGCTGGAAAACCGGGAAACACATTAATAATTACTTATTTTTGTACGGTATTTTTTACCGAAACTGCTAGCAGCTCAATGACAGAATTTTTAACCAAATTTAGGTAAAATACAACGATAAAATCTGTAAATCCACTTTACTGGAACATTAAGTAAAATCAAACGTTTTGTTTCGGTAAATTATACCGATACTTTAGGTTTTGCTACCAAAACCTAATTTTCGGTAAAATGAAAACCGTATTTTCGGTAATCTTATCTTAGCGTGTAGTAAATCGATAGAATAATCTAGATAACATTGGGTAACTTCAGGAATATGTTGTACTGCTACTGAAAACTGAAAAGCTACAGAAAACAAGAATAGAGATGAATGTCTTTCACAAAATTTTGCTAGGTTATATAATGAAAAAGGAAAAAAAAGGTTGGTTTTATCGGAAGTCGAGGAAATTTTGATCAGAAACGTGATGAAAAAAAAAAAACAGAAAAGTTCTCGCGTAACATGTGAAAAGTTTGTAGCTTTGGTGATCGTTTTTTTTAGCTTCATAGAATTCATTGTTCAGGTTGTGTCCCAATTCGTGAATTTATTCTAATTTTCACTTAAGCTTGACAGACGGAATCTAAGCGATTAAGGGCCAATTTCTTCACCCCCGCTTAGAGCTTAAACCATGTTTAAGCGTATGGGTAAGCACCGCTTAGGAGTTAAGCGGAGGTGAAGAAATTGGCCCTAAGTCCGCTTCTGGAGCTTACTTATTTCTGACAGACGGTAACTCAATTTTGACAGACATCTTATCAAAAGTTTGTTGATCAATTGAAAAACGATTTTAATCGATTATTCGATTATTTTCCATCTGTTAAGTTGAAGTAAAACTAAAATTAATACGCGAATTGGCACGCAGCGTCAATGTACAACCTAACAATGCCTTCACTTGATACTAGCGGGCCATCGAATTCATTTGTTTAGCCGTGATTAGATAAAGAGAAAGTTGATGAAGAGAATCGATCAACGAAGATCAGCAATTTTCAAATGTAACGCGAGTGTACAGAATTTTTCATGTATCATCACATTCTGGAAGCATCTGTTTGTTCGCTGGGTAAAATACATTTTGTTGGAACTGCAATTCATTCAAAGTCATAAATTTCGGAAAAAAAATATGTCAAGAGTCTATTGGCGTATGCAGGAAGTTAAACAATAATGTAGAACTGTAATAATTCACCGTGATAATTCGACAATGCAGGGAGCTTCAGGTGAAAACATTATCATTTCTATTTCTTTTTTAGTACAAATCGGAATGATGGCATGATGGATTCAATAAATCGGTTTTGGTATCGATTTTGGTACCAAACGCCATGTTAAAAAACTTAGGAAGGGTTCGTAAACAGAGATAGAGGTTATTTTGTTTTCTCCTGATCCTTCGAATTGTTTGAAAGCGAGAATGGAGAAGAGTGTCTTCCACGAAATGTTTGAAGGTTATGTAATGAAAAACTAGTTGGAGTGATCAAAAATAGGGATTTTTTTTGAGTTATGTCAAAGAACCAAAAACTAGGTGAAAAAGAAAAGCAAAAACACAACAACTTTCAGATTATGTTTGGTCTCGGGATTAATTCGTGCTTAAGGTCCTAAAAGCCAATTGTAAACAATGATGTTGATGTCTCGAGAACCTTAAAACACTCTTGTGAATTGAAAGCAACATCTGGTAGAAGAATGTTTGCTCAACCATTTTTTTAGTTGGGTATTGTGGGACTACTGTGATTCGTGAGGGAGCAACTTCTAAAGTCATTGTTTACAAATGGTTTTTAGACCCTTGTCATGAATTACTCGGGAACTTACAAACTTTTTGGGTTAAGTAAAAGTTGCATAAGTTATTTTTTTAGCTCAAGAAGTCAATTTTCGAGCGGTTGTACAACATACTCGACGACACAATTTGTTCAAAGCGAAAATTATGTTATTTGTTCGTCTTTTCAAAACTGAGTGAGAGCGAAGCGAATGTTCAGAGTTTCTGGAAAATTTAATGAACACAAATCATTACGATTTGAAAGTCGTTTTTTCAAGAGAAAAAAATAGAGCTGTTAACTTAAATCTTTCAGCACCATGGAAATCATTCCGGCTTTCATGTTTTTCGTACATTGGTGCAAGTGCAACCGTCACGGCATTCTTTCTTTTTAACTCCTGTTAACTGTTCCTTTTTAGGTTTTACCATCACTGGCCCATCTCCCCTTGTTCTAAAAATAATCTGCCTCGTTCGGATTGAAAACAAACAAACATAAAACTGGCAGCAGTAATGAACATCAAAACATAAGAATCGTTCGTCACAATATTTTTCATTCCATATGCAAAACAAATGCCCATACCGGGCAGAACTAGAGCCGGGTAAAAATAGCACTCCCCTTCTCCAAACATGTGGCTCTGATATGATTTACAGCATGTCTTTATTACCGCTGCCGTTGTTATTGTCCGTAGTTAATGCACCGTGTAATAAACGTTTGTATATTTTAAACGAAAATCTTCAATCACGCCCACACATCTGTGCAGGCCATCCATACAACTGTCAAAATACATTGAATAGATCGTAGTAAGCGCCGAGTACTCGTGTTCCATCTTCCACCATAGATAAACGCTCAAAGCACCCTCTGTCATTCATTTGTTTTACTGTCACTTTGGAATGTTAATCAAATTTCGTAAGATTGGATCAACTAAATTTTTCAGTTGATCCACTTTTTACGAAAGTGAAATGAAACGAGGGTGTAACTTACACAACCGCTGCCTTGCCAAAATCTCAATTTATTCTCAACTGACAGCCTAGCATGAATACTATAGAAACTACTACTCCAATAGCTTTCAGTTTCCGTTCCGTTCCCGTTCCTGCCCACGTACATATTCAAATAAGCAATTCTTTCCGCACGCAAAGTAATGATGAATGGTAGTGTATTGCTGAATGCCGGAGCGTTAGAGAGTTGATGTAATTTGTAGAAAAGAGAAGAAAAAAAAAACAATTGAAAACAAATCAAAAGTGTGTAATTAGTAATTTACATGGCGTAACGCAAGTGGAATAACAAAACATACAACGTGTAAGTAAACAAACAAACAAACAAACAAACAAGCATAAAACGTTCTATATAAATGGTTTAAACGTTTTCTCAGCAACTATGAAAAAAAAACAAACTCCATTAGTGATAGCTAGTTTAGGGTCCTATTTTCGTTCGTTGTTGTACGCTACGTAAATCTCCCCACTTCTGAATTTTCCTAAGTATTTGTGCGGAAACAAAGCTAAAGCAAAAAAAAAACAAACAAACAAACCTTCGTATCTCTTTCTTAAAGTCTTGGAACAGAACAAAAATGATCTCTCTTGAACAAAATTTTCGTTGATTATAAAAAAAATAATAAGATTATGTAAACAAACAGTACCTTGATGCAAATATTGCAGCAACCGTCAACGCTGAGTTGGACGAAAATAAACAGAAACTAGCTCGTTTTCGGTTTTGATTCATCTACTACTAAAAACAATCTGAAACGTAGCAGACTGGGTAATGATTAGAAAAAAAAGATGTCGAAAACAAAACAAAGCTGACGAGAGACGGATAGAGAGAGACACACACAAAGTAAAAAAAGATGAAAATCTACACGAAGGACTGAACTAAAAGAAGAAGAAGGGATACCCACATGCACCACGTGACTGTTGGCAAGCCTTCGGCGTGTGTGCGAGTACTTTTTTGGTAGCATTTATTCGAAGTAAATAGTGAAATACGGAAACAATAATAGCGCACTAATCGGGCAGGAGAATATTAGTAAGAAATAACACAGTACTCCCTTCCGGACCTGGTTCCCCCCAATGACCCAATGACGTTTTGGTGACGTGTACCGGTGTAACTACAGTGGGATAGGAAGACGAAGGGGGCGTCAACAATTGTAAGGGATTTTTATGTCTAGACAAACAACAACCACAACCTTATTGGAAATGTGAAAAAAATGATAAACAATAGAGCTGTAAACAACGTTTTTTGTCGAATAAGCTGGAAGTTTGTTGAGGACAACATCATATTATTATTATTATTATTACGATTATTATTATTATTGCTAATAATATATTGAGCGCAAGCAGGTATAAAGTGTAAAACAAACAAAAAAAAGCGGTAAAAATAACTATAATTATTACAATTATAACATTCTATACAACATGAACTTAAATATATAAACAACAATAAAATATATGAAAACAAAACGCTCGAATGAGATGATTTGTGATGAGAAATGCCTTTAAAGTGAGGGATACTGTAGAAAAATCCAAAACTTTTTAATAAAGACAAAATGAGAGCTGTCAGATTTACCACCATTCGGTGTTTTCTTCTATTTTCAACTTGGATTCGTCGAATAAAGCACCCATGATGTTTGTTCAGTGACCTTAACTTATGCGAGGACAACCTGGCGTTTCGACGGATGGTTTGCTGCGTCAAGCTGACGCTAAACTTCAAATGCCGAGAGAGAGAGAGAGAGATGTAACTCAAGAGGCACTGACAACATTTTTTTACTCCATCCAATAACAACGTACCGAGACTTGGTAATCGGACTGTAAACGAAATTAATGGTTGAGAGATCGGATCTTATCGTGACCAAGCCAACTAACGAACAAGTACGCCACGTGGGAGTTCAGATAAAGAATGGTGTTGCGAATATTACCGCATCTGGCCGGCTCGACGACGACGATGATGACGATTGATGCAAAGATGTCTAGGAAAGGTTTGGATCGCGAGAAAAATACGCCTTTTGACTTTGGTAGTTGCTAGGTAACTAACTTCAATTCTGTTTTGTTGATTCAGTTCTAGTATTTTGGTGTTAGGTAAGTATGTGTATGTGTGTGTAGCTTTCATGTTGACATTTGAGAGCCTGTGTTACACAAAGGTAAGTACAATCATTTTAGTGTATTTAAGGCAAGGTGTCAAGGTGTATTGAAGGCAAGTACAATGCAATGTGAGTGTAACATAAGGTAGGTATAAAATTAATATTATTCTAGGTTACATGTCAGCATCCGCAACATACAGGCCCCGTTGAAGCGTAGGCTTCAAGAAGATGTAGTATGTTCACACTAAGCAGCTGGTGCGTTTTGGCCAATTTCGATGGGACGAACGCCGAGCTCGGACGTTGCTCGTCGTCGGATACCCTACTGCGTGCGCACATCCACTAAGCGCACGATGTTGTCGTTTCCAGGATAGATGGCCACAATTCTGCCGAGGGGCCATTGTTTCGGAGAAACGTCGTCTTTCTTCACCAGGACCATGGTACCGACGAGGAACTCAGTGGGTGCCTTCCTTGACTGGCCGTTGGTGGAGAAGCCTAAAACATGTCACACAGTGGTGAACTGTACTTCGAGCTAGGTCTCTGCCATGAATTGGCCAGAATCGCCGCCGGATGGTTGCGAGTTACCGCCATTGGTAACTGACAGTGATTCTTTGGACTTCCGATACCCTATTCGAGAACTTATCAAGTGTAATACCATAGACTAACTCTAAGACCAGTAGGTCCCATACAAAAACGATTTTTTTCTTGGCTCAGTCAGTACTAGAACATCGGTCCCAAGCTCGGTCCCAAGCCTAATAATGCGCCCCTAGTAATGAACTCACACGAACACACCCTCAAATTTTATGTCAAAATATCACAGCAAATCAAAACAAAGGCGCAAACATGTATAGCAAGGTGCTGGCTTCAAGGTGTAATTCGGACCAAGGGGTTCTACAACAGTGAACCAATTTCAAATCACTAGTTGCATATTCATTGTTGGTAATACTATCGACTTGTCGGACCAGAATGTAATTCGAGAGTCAAACTTTGTGGCTTTGTGGATGCTAACCGCCAATTGACTTCCCAGCACGGCTGAGCATAGTTCCAACCGTGGGGTAGTGTAACCGCCAACTGGAGCAACACCTGACTGTGCTATCAGCAAATTACTGCAGCAGGATCTGCCCGGTTCATCGGAAACTACGTAGATTCAACCTCAATATTCCTTTGAAGAGGCGTTGACAAAACAGTGCAACTCGAAGCGTGTTGCGGATACCTCGAATAACTCGAGTTGAAGCTCGGAATAACAGCCACCATGATCGCAGTCTCTGGAAGTTCTTCTTCCCAAGTCACCTTCTCCTGCCACAGTTGTTGAACGAACATTTTTGCACTGG
This sequence comes from Aedes japonicus, assembly GCA_034211315.2. NCBI lineage: Eukaryota > Metazoa > Arthropoda > Insecta > Diptera > Culicidae > Aedes > Aedes japonicus. The sequence continues at coordinate 143,947 of JASCZW010001944.1, read as the reverse complement.
CTACTACTGGACCGATGAGACCCGAGGGATTGAATAACCATAATATCTTCAAAAGTACGATACGTTTGGTAACGCGTTGCAGATTTTGAAAATCGGACCAAATTTGCCCTCGTTTGAAAACCACAGTAGACCGAGCCTCTTAATCGAAGCAGACCTATCGAGTTCTAGTGATGACTGGTTTTCTTTGAGATCAACTGGAAGATGTTCCAGTATCCTCTGATGATTTGCACTCCACTTTCGGAGGAAAAGGCCGCCTCTCTTCAGGAGCCCATCCAGCTGTGTGCGTGCTTCAACAAGAGCTTCAATAGTGTTGGCTCCAGTGAGAACGTCGTCGACGTAGAAGTCTTTCATAACGATTCGCCACAATCGTCGCCACGCCAACGGAAAGTTATGACCCTCATCGTTCGCTAGCTGAAGTAGAATTCGTGTTGACAGGTGAGGGGGAACAAGAAGTGCCGCCTTTCGCATGGCAATTTGCTGCAAACTTCGATCATTCGGATGGACAAGAATCTGGCGGAACATTTTCGCCACGTCCGCTTTCATGAAAAATCTGTGGAAACGAAAGTTGGCCACGGTGCACAGCATAGATGGTTGAATTGTAGGTCCTGGGAGCAGAAGATCATTCAGTTGGTTGCTGCTTTTGGATGAGCCATCAAAAACTACCCTAATCTTCATCGTGGATGAATCGGGACGTATCACTGTGTGGAAATACTGAGGCAACGCGTCGCGAGTCATCACCTCCTTCATGTGGCCAAGCTGTTTGTACTCTTCCATGAAATCCGCATAGTTCTGGTGTAGAGTTTTGCCGGCATGAAAACGCCTTTTGACTGCAGAAAATCGACTGGCTGCTATGTTCCAAGTATCTCTCATTAAATGAAGTAGCTCCTGCCTTACTGGCAGTGTTGAAAAAAGTCATCGTCAATGCACATAAAACCACAGTAGCGACGAGGTCTGTGCCTTCAATGTCGTGCAAGAGAAGCATGTTGACTTTCAACGCAAAGCCTCTCGTCGTGCAGCAATAAAATTGTAACGGCATACAAGTGCGATGACGCCAACAAGTTATTCGTCACAAAACCATCCTAGTCGCGCAACAAAAAATATGCAAAGAACCATAAGTCATCGTTTTGATGATGCATGAATATTTTGTAATCGTCACACCTTAGGGAAGGTCCATTGATTACGTCACGTGGTAGGGGGGGTATATGAAAACGTGACGATCCATACAATCGATCCATCCATCAATCAATGGATCAAAATCGATCAATCCATCCAAAAAATTGATGGTCCATATAAAAAACGTGACAAGGGGGGGGGGGAGGGGGGATGTTATAAAAAGTCATTTTTTTGCGTGACGTAATTAATGGACGTTCCCTTAGATGGTGCATGACGAAAACCGGTATGTTTTGGTCGTTAAATCTAAGAATGGCAAAGACGTTCTCTACGGCTGTAAAGGATTATTCATAAGCCACGTCGACTAATTCCTGAGTGTTTCAGAACCGTGTCCCCATTCCGGCTTTTAAACATTAAAATGAAGCGTAGATTATAGTTATGGTTGTGAACTTTTGATTTCTATAACATATTGATTAGATAAGGAAGCAGAAGATATTGTAAGTATTTTTATAACCGACGTATCTTCAAGAACATCTTCGGTAAAACATAATTCAACTGAAATTTTTATTTGTTGACATTTTAACCGTATGAATTTCTACAACCGTATTCTTAAATGTTGACATTCCATACGGAAAGGCACAGCAGAAATGAAAGAAATATATAAAAATATACTAGGCTAATCCATTTCGGTAATTTTAGCTACTAAAACAAGCTGACATGAAAGCGTTCGAAGCAAAGACATTTTTGGCAGTACTTTTAAAGTATTCAGAGGCGACCGACATTGTCATGAGTCCCAGAAAAAGTCTGGTGGAGCAGTTTCAGTCAATTTCAAGTTAAAAATCATTTCTGCGACTAAATGCAAAAAAATTGAGCATGTTTTCCCCCAGATCGTGCAAATAAAACTGTTTATCGTAAAGTTGCAACCTCTGGCAGCCAGGCCTGTAAGAATACCCCGACTGTTTTACTATTAACCGCGAATACACGTGTTGAATTACTCTCGTTATGTCCGCATTCTTTTATTGAGTTTCTCCGTAAACCCGAATACTCACATCATTTATGAATCTTTTTTTTCAAAACGCTGACTAAATTATATTACAATTACCTCCTGAGGCTAAAGTTCACATCTACGGTGGTTTTAACCAAAGATATGCTGACTTTTTTCAGGACTCTGAAAATGAAAGCATCCTACTTCCAGTCGTTGCGGACAATGAAACACTGCAGTTTGTTTGCGACAAAACTGCTAATTTAGGTCTAAATCAAGTCATAATGTCAAGAATCAGGGACGCGATCCAAGGTTAGCCATGGAATATAAAAGGTTCATGGACGAATATGAAGAATTGGGTCACATGGAACGTAGCGACGAGTCTGGAGCAGCATCTGGGCCTGCATACTTTGTTCCCTATCATCCCATCATTCGCGAGGACAGCAGCACCATCAAGGTTCGTGTTGTATTTGACGCCTCGTGCAAGAGCGCTAGTGGAGTTCCCTTGAACGATACCATGCTAATCGGCCCGATTGTTCAGGGAGACTTGAGAGCAATCACGATGAGCGTCCGCTTGCATCCGATCATGATTATCGCTGACATCACCAACATGTATCGGCAATTAAGGCTGGCTCTCGAAAACTGACGTTTTCTGTTGATTTTTTGGCGCTGATCGGCTGCACAACCAATTAAAATATATAAGTTGAAAACTATTACCTGTACAGCACTGCTTCAGCGCCGGATGAAAACACAACATTTCATCTCGCAGCAAATGCAACCTGTGAGGATTTTTACGTTGACAATTTTATTTCAGGAGCAAAAACAGTCGCCGAAGCCATCGAACTGCGAACGCAGATGGAAGCGATGTTCAATTCAGCAGGAATAACGCTGTGGAAATGGGCGAGTAACGTTTGCATTAAAAAAAAATGCATCGGTCGAACTCTAACCGTGATGGCAAAAACAGTGAAGCAACTCCGTTCAGAAGTGTGCGCGTTCAAAGAACGGCACCCCGTCGCGTCTAAAACGGACATGGTGCGGCACTTTGTGGACGCCTAATACGCCCCTTCCGGCATTTAAAACATTGGCACTATTAGAAAACAGTCAGAGTATCGAAAGATAGCCCGGTTGTGGACGGCCGACGACCCTGAGCGACAAGAAGCTCCAATGGATGCTGAAGAGGTATATCAACATCGCTGCGTGCGCTTGGACGGGAGATTGGTTCAACCGGCCAAACAGTGAAAAAGTACCTGGCGAACATGAACATACACGACAGGAGGCGGAAGTCGCGTCCACTGGTTTCGGAGCTGCAAGCAATAACGCAGCGGTAACGGCTGAATGAGATGGTCAACTCGATTTTCCCGGTGAATCGCGACGTGGCGGTGGTGATGGATGACCTATCTCACCCTGGATGGCAACGACTGGCAGGGCACTTTGTATTTTACTAGGAACTGAGCTCCGGGGTGAAGATCATTTCACTCACCACGTTCCCCATGAAGGTGCTGCTGTGGCTGACAATCAGCGAGAAGAGGATGTAAAAGCCGCTTTTCTTTCGACCCGGACTGACTGTGAACGGGGAAATTTATAGTACGAAATGCCTGCCGGAAGTTGCGTCGTTCATCAAGAAATACCAAAAGGGCAAAGACGCGGTGTTCTGGACGGATCTGACGTCAGCTCACTATTCGACGCGATCGTTGGCGGAGACTGAGCGGCTGAATATCGATGTGGTACCCAAGTCGGCGAACCCACCCAACGTCCCGCAGCTTCATACCATCGAGAATTTGTGGGCCAACCTGAAGCGTAAGATCTTCTTCAACAATTTTGTCGCAATAACTGAGGAGTACGTCAGTCGGTTCTCAAATTATCATCACTTGCAACGAACTGACCAACACCATCCGGCAGTGATTTTGGGTCTTGGGAGGCAGAAATGCTGCCCGGCACGTTGTTCACAAATGCGTCACATGTTTCCGAGCAAGACCGCAAGCCGTCGAACAGTTTATGGCCGAACTTTCATTTCAGCGTGTCACTACTTCACGGCCATTCTCCGTAGTTGGCATCGACTATTGGGGCCATTATCTCAGAAACCCCGTCAACGTAGAGATGCACCACAGAAAGCATACGTTTCAGTGTTCGTTTGTTTCTGCACAAAAGCCGTTCACCTGGAGCTTGTCGTAGGCCTTAGTACGTTAAAATTTCTTCAAGCATTTTGTCGCTTCTTGCCTCGTCGGAGTCTGTCTGCCGAAATATTCACTAACAACCACAAGAACTTCTTGGGTGCTGCCAACGAGCTGCGGAAACTGCTACGAGCTGAAGAATTCCGGGAAGCTGTTGCCAGCGAATGTTCGACTAATGGAATTCACTGGCATTTAAACCCTCTTCGTGGGAAGCAGCGATCAATTCGGCGCAGAAGCATTTCGTACGAGTACTAGGTGACAGGAAACTAGCCTTTGATGACATCGTCAAGAGTTCGTCAAAAGGGACGGTCTATGTGTTTTTTTTTTTTTTTTTTTTTTTTTAGACGGGATGGAAAATCTGCAACCAGACACCTGAAGAACTCAGGGTGTGGGGATGAGGGTGCCAACTCCTCGACCCACTAAAAACCCACCCGTGCCTTAAGCCTTTCTCCCTCCCCGGAACCACCTTTCGGTATTACTTCGGGGAGGGGGCTTTTGTGCTAATTAAGCACCCACTATGTCTAACTACTTAGGTCTTCAGTAGTTAGGTCGCCCTTTCGACCTGCCTTTGGTCGTTTCGCCATTTCGATTGGAGATCGAGGACAATCTGGGATGCTGCTACGCATACCGCGTCCCAGATGTCCCGGTCCTGGCACATCCTCGGGACCAAATTATCCGGAGTCGTGTCGTGACCGCTTACGGCCATCATGCCGGATCTCGCGCCGTCGAAGCGAGGACATGTGAAGAGTACATGTTCCGCGGTTTCCTCTGCTCCCGCGCACTCGGTACATGCGGAGGACTGTGCATGCCCATATTTGTGCAGATATTGTCTAAAGCACCCATGGCCTGACAGAATCTGCGTTAAGTGGAAGTTAACCTCCCCGTGTCGCCTACCGACCCACCCGGATAATTCCGGGATTAGTCGGTGGGTCCACCGACCTTTGGTGGAGTTATTCCATTCCCTCTGCCACTTAACCATTGATGCGGCTCTAGTGGTCTTTCGGATACCTCTTGTTCCACGTTGCTCGAAGCACTCTGCATCCTCTTTTATGACGATGCATATCGGCATCATCCCCGCTAGGACACAGACCGCGTCGCGTGATACCGTTCGGTATGCACTAACCACTCTTAGGCACATTAGCCTGTGTGTACTCTCTAGCTTACCTAGGTAGCACTTCATGTTCAAGGCGGTGATCCATGCCGGCCCGCCGTACCTAAGTATGGACAGGGCGACACTGGCCAGGAGTTTACGCTTACTCCCTTGCACCGCCGAGCTATTCGACATCATGCGGGATAATGCCGAGATAGCCACGGAGGCTTTCTTGCAAGCGTAATCGACGTGGCTGGTAAAGGACAGCTTATCGTCGATCATGACCCCAAGATACCTCAAAGACCTCTTCGATTCAATAGTGCAGTTGCCTGCACTAATCGTAGCGTATTGCTCCGATTTTCGGTTGTTGACAACCGTGACCTCAGTCTTATGGTGAGCTAGCTCCAGCTTTTTGGAGCGCATCCATCTCTCCACTATGCCGATGGAGTGTGAGGCCGTCAGCTCCACCTCCTCGATGGATTCACCACATATTTCCAGGGTGATGTCGTCTGCGAACCCGACTATCTTCACCCCGCTCGGGAACTCGAGCCGTAACACTTCGTCGTACATCGTGTTCCATAGCACCGGACCCAGGATCGAACCTTGTGGGACGCCTGCGGTGATATGTACACGTTTCTGACCCTCCTCCGTGTTGTACACCAGTACGCGATTCTGGAAGTAGTTTCCCAGAATCTTGTACAGGTACCCAGGAACCTGTAGGCGCTGGAGCGAGTCGGCAATAGCCACCCAACTGGCGCTGTTGAAGGCGTTTCTCACGTCGAGGGTGACCACTGCACAGTAGCGTACTCCTCGCCTCTTGCGCTGGATTGCCACCTCAGCCGTCTTGGTGACGGACAGGATGGCATCCACCGTCGACTTCCTTTGCGGAAGCCAAACTGGTTGTCCGACAGACCGCCTGTACCCTCCGTGTACGTTGCCAGTCTGTTGAGGATTACCCTCTCGAGCACCTTACCCGCTGTATCCAACAGACATATAGGTCTATATGCCGATGGATCTCCTGGTGGCTTCCCTGTCTTTGGTAGCAATACAAGGTTCTGAATTTTCCAGGCGTCCGGGAAGACGCCCTCGTCCAGACACTTTTGCATCACCACCCTGAACATTCCGGGATCCAGCAAGATAGCCGTCTTGATGGCCAGGTTCGGGATACCATCAGGTCCCGGCGCTTTGTTCACCTTTAGCGACTTTGCTATCGCAATGAGTTCGTCATTCGTCACCGTCGCCTCGTCGCCGGCCCCCGTTGTGCCGTTATCAATGCCCACGTGGTCACGGGTGTTCGGCGGGGCCGTCCACCCTTCCGTCGCTATGACAGCGTTAAGGTCTGGGATACTGGAACGCTGGTCATGGGACAAATCTACGGCGGCGGGGGCCATGGACTCGGGTCGTGGCTCGGAAAGAGTCCCCCAACGATCACCTGCAGCAGCTCTGATGAACGCTCGGTTGGAGCCGCCGATCCCCTGGTTTTGGCCATTACTACCTGATAGGCGTCACCCCACGGGTTCGCATTGGCCCTCTGACACAGGCCCTCGAAGCAGGCTCGCTTGCTGGCCTTTATCTCCCTCTTTAGAGCGGCCTTCGCGGCGACAAGCACCTCTCTGCGCTCGATTCTATCGGCGTCTGACCGCGCTCTTTGCATCCTCCGTCTAGCGTGGAGGCAAATTCTTCGGAGGTCGGCAATCGACTCTGTCCACCAATACACCGGCGATCTTCCATTCCTCGGTTTGACTTCCCTCGGCATGGTCGCATCGCACGCTCGTGTAAGTGCCATCACAAGTCGTTCGCCGCAAGGTTCCTGGGTTTCGCGTAAAATCCGTTCCCTCTCAAGCGCCTCTTTAAAAGTCTCTACATCAAAGTAGGACGTCCTCCATCTGCGGGCGAATGGAGTGGATGCTACTCCTTCCGCACGCTGCCTTGTATTGTGGACGATACAATAACGAACCGCCAAGTGGTCGCTATGGGTGTAGCCATCATCCACCCTCCAGTCATTGAGCAGCCCAGGACTGCTGAAGGTAACGTCGATTATCGATTCCGCTCCATTTCTGTGGTATGTACTCTTGGTACCCACGTTGGCTAGGTCCACGTTGAGCCTAGCCAAGGCCTCCAGAAGAATCTGGCCCCTGGGGTTGGTAAGGCGGCTCCCCCACTCGGTCGCCCAGGCGTTGAAATCACCTGCTATTACCAACGGGTATAGGCCAGTTAGCTCACTTGTCATACGGTCGAGCATGTTTGAAAACAGTTCAATCGACCATCTTGGCGGTGCGTAGCAGCTGCAGAAGAACACTCCATTCACTTTTACAACCGCGAAGCCTTCATTAGTGGAAGACACAACCTCCTGAACCGGGTACTTGCCCGTCGTCCATAATGCCGCCATATTGGACCTGTCCGTGACCCAATTACCGTTGCCGGCTGGGACACGGTATGGGTCGGAAATTATGGCGATATCCGATGCCGACTCGCTAACTGACTGACACAACAGTTGCTGGGCGGCCTCACAGTGGTTCAGGTTTAGTTGTGTGGACCCGCATCATGGTTGGCTCGTTGGTTTACCCTTGGCGGCCGGGCACCTCGCCCCCCCCATGACGTGCTTATCGTCCGGTTTCCCGGCACACATCAAGCATTTGGGGGGACTTTTGCAGTCCCGCGCCTTGTGGCTTGTGCTGCCACACCTTCTGCACATGTTGCTCCTATCTGGGCCTTTGCATTCCCAGGACATGTGCCCGCTTTCTAGGCATCTGAAGCATGCCTTCGGCGGCTGGTGTAGGCTGAGTGGGCATATCGACCATCCCACCTTCACCTTCGCCACTTTCAACGCCGCGTCTGCGTCGACTGCCGCTACCCTTATGGTTGCAACCTGGGTCCCAGCGGACCCTTCCGCAGTCGTATGTCTGCGGTGGCAACCTCAACCTTGCACTGCTCCTTAAGCGCAGTGGAGATCTCGTCTACCTCGGTGATCTCATCCAGGTTTTTGCACTGGATCGTCACCTGTGAGACGAGGGCGCGTACCTCCACACCCTCACCTAAGGCCTTTCTTGCCAGGTCTCTATAAGCCGGACCCTTCGACTGGGTAGACTTCCTCAGCTCCAGGAGCATCTCGCCGGTGCGGGTACGGCGTATACTCCGCACGTCGGCTCCCAGGCCCGCCAAATTAGCGTCCCCGCGCATCGCTTTCAAGACCTCCGAGTACTTAGACGCGTCGGTCTTGACGATGAGGGCCTCACCGCGGTTGCGCTTGCGGGCCACCTGTCGCTTTTCCTTTCTTTTTTGTTTTCTTTCTATTTTGGACCTTTTTCCATTGGCCCTCATTGCCGTGGTCCTCCCTCGTTCTCCTGGTAGCTTCCGTGCTACCTGCGGTTGTTGTATGGGGGCCCTACCGCTCGGGCCCCTTCGGCGCTTGAGACAACTCTCGAGCTGGATTCGCGCCTTCAGCGCTGGGCTCCGCGCCGGGGCCTCTCTCTTTGCGGCCCGTTAATCGGGTCGCGAGGATGGACCCTCTGACTCCCGCCGCCGCGTTCGCGTAGGTTCTTTTGCCTACAGGGGCGTCCGACACGATGCGCTTCTTAGAAGCGCCCGGTGCCGTTTCGCCCGGGGACTGCCCAGCCCGCTTGAGCTCCCTGCTCCCATGTTAGATGGGGTGGAGTCTCCGACGGAGACGGACACTTCCGTCTGCGTCTGCTTCGAGGCTATCTCCTCGCCCTCTCCGTAGCAACTAGCCGCGCCAGTTCCTTGGCGCTTTGCTCGGCTAGGAGCTTGGCCTCCAGCTCCTCTCTCTCCTTACAGGCAGCCTGCACTGTGAGGCGTAGCCTAAGGAGGCTCATCTTCAGGTCCTTAGCGATGTTGCAACGCGATGACGTGAAGTCAATAATCGCGTCCAACTGCTCGGACACTTCTTCGACTTTGGGGATGCTTTCCCGCATCCTATCCATGGCCCGGATGAGTCCTGGCCCATCCATGGCCACGCCTAGTCTGGCGGCACCTGCTTCCGATGCCGTGGCACTTCCACAGGTGTCGGACACGCCGGATCCCACCATTTTCCTGGTTGGGGATCTCGCTAGGCCACCTTTAGCGAACGGGTTCGCTTTCTCTTTTGTCCTCTCCTCTGCCTCTGAATGCTCCTTATTTTTGGTTTTTTCTTTTCGTTTTTGTTATTATTGTTTTAATTTCCTCCATTCTGTTGGGTCCCCCTCCAGCCGCTATCCAAACCCACGTGGAGTAGTCGCCTTCTTGATCCCATGGTTGTCTATGCAAGCAGGGAGGCCATGCTAGGGTTGACACGGCCCTTCATGGGGAACTGTGTTCAGAGCCGGATCGGCGTAAGACAGGTATATGGGTCATCTGAGCCTACTCCCGCCCGACTGGCGAGGTCGGGCGGTGGAGAATGGAACGTACTGGAGGCCTGCCACGGTTTTAGTGGGACGGAGACAGCCTGTGCCGAAGGGAACCCCGCCGTTTCCTGCGCGGTGTCACCCGGCAGTACTAAGGGGTCGACACAGTTGCCAGCCCGATTGCACGGTTCCGCTCGTTTTCCTTTCACAGCCAGTTGCCATAATTGGGGTTTTACTGACATCCACCCCAATGCGCCCAATGACGCTCCCTCCGTAGTCCGTTTAGCCGTTAGGGGGAGCCTAACGTTTCCAGGGTGCACCGCGGGGAGGCGAACTACTTTCACACGGTCTATGTGTAAACTGCTTGAAGGGTACACACATGGCGTAAGATTGCTCTAGCGGTTCGTGTAAACAGTGCTTCAAGAAGTACCACTCTCTACTGCATATACCATCGATTTCGTCTACCTCGTCTCCTGGTCCAGCAACAGCAATACCCACTCAATCTACACCTGCTTTGACTGGGGAATCCGCTGAAGCAATCGGTTTGCAGTCGTATCAATTGACAACATGTGATACGAATGTCACCATACGTCCACCGTCGGTAAATTCCGTTGCCTCGTCCGTTACGAATTCGTCGTTCCGAACGTTTCCGCAGTCGTATTCGGTCGGTATCGCCCCCACCATTTCGTCGGTTGTTAGAAGCTTCGGCTAAAACGAGTGAAGCTCAACTCAACAGTAAGTGGAGTTGGCCAGTCTACCGTGAACGTTCACTTTGGCGTCACTCTGTCGTTTGCTTCGCGCTTCGGTGACCATCCTTACACTCTGGAATGCCTTGTACAGCTGAAACTAACAGTGTCACAACCCAGTCACAACATCAACGTTACGCGCTGGCAAATCCCATGCAATCTTCCGAGGGTGATCCCCAGTTCAACATCAGCCAGAAGGTTGACATTATCATTGGCGCTGAACTGTACTTATCTTTCCAATCAGACAAAGGCCGGCGTGGCATCTGCTGTACACAGAAGTTGTCACAATTCTATTCGGTTCATGTCGGTCCGCCTGTTCTTCTTGTACCTGTTGGTTCGTTTTCAAGAACCATTTTCACTGGACTGTCGTCCGACATTCTTACGACATGCCCAGCTCATCGTAGTTGACCGATTTTTGCGATGTGTACGATGGGAGGTTCTCCCAGCAACTGGTGCAATTCATGGTTCATTCGCCTCCTCCACGTTCCGTCTTCCATCTGCACTCCACCGTAGATGGTACGCAGCACCTTCCGTTCAAAGACTGCAAGGACGCGTTGGTCCTCCACTAGCAATGTCCATGTTTCGTGGCCGTAGGCCGTAGGCTGAACTGTTCTTTCCGTTATTAGAACATCAACAAATTTGCCGTTAGTTCCCCGCAGCTACAGAAAACCGTACTGGGATACGTCGTGTGTGGAAAGGTCACTGATCCAGATCCTGATCCACTGGCAGTCCAAAGCAGTCACGTTTGTACAGACCACCGTCTCGACATGCAATTCGAACGTTTTTTGGAAATCGACAACTTTGACGTTGTAGAAACAACGAACAACGCTGCGAAGACCATTGCCAACAAACCGTTGGACGAGACTTGGATGGACGGTACATTGTTCGTCTACTGCTGCGAGAGGAAATGCTGCCGATGTTGGGCGATTCCTACATACTCGCACTCCGTCGGCTTCAATCTATGTAGAAGAAGTTTACTGTCGATGAAGGCCTTCGTGCTGCCTATTACGAATTCCTAAACGAGTATGAAAGTCTGGGACATATGGAGGAGGTGAATCCGTCCTTGTCGCGTAACCCACAGTACTTTCTACCCCACCATGCCATCCACCGCCCTGAATGTTCCACTACGAAAACACGAGTCGTTTTTTATGGGTCCTGTCGAAGCTCAACCAGCGACAATACAGCCAACTCTGTACTCTACTGTTATCAACATCCGCTTGCCTCAGTACGCCGTGACAGCTGACGCCGTGAAGATGTTTCGACAGATCTGGGTGAAACCAGATGATCGAAAATATCAGCAGATATTGTTCCGGAAACATCCATCAGAACCAGCTCAAATATATTAGTTGAAAACACCTATGGTCTTGCTTCCACGCTGCTCGTGTGCTTCACCAGTTCACTGAAGAAGGAGAACGATGTCCGATGGCAGTCTCCGTGATCAAGAAAGAAATGAACGTGGATAACGTAGTCATCGGTCACGATGACCAGGTCACACTTGCCGAAACTGGTTAGCAGTTGATGGAAATGCTACGAATTCGTGAATACCGGATTCGTACTCAGAAAATGGGCATCCAACTACTCCACCGTTACCGCAAGCATTCCTCGTCATCGGTCCGAACTGGAAATCGATCACTAAACTACTGTCAAGACCTTAGGACTTATGTGGTTTCCCCAGTCAAACTCATTCCATATCAAGATCCCAGCTCCACCAACTCTGAAGATGGCGGCCAAGCGCCTCGTCGTCTCCGAAATGTCACAACTGTTTGACCCTCTTGGCCTTCTTGGACCTGTGGTAGTTAAGGCGAAAATGTTCATCCATACACTTTGGGCAGAACATTTGTCATGGGACAACCAGTTGTCCGATAAACACGCCACCTGGTGGGCAAGCTACCACTTGGAGTTCAGCCAGTTACAAACACTTTCCGTGCCGCGCAGAGTGGTGCAGAATGGCCAGTCTACACGGTTTCTGCGATGCACCGAAAGCAGCATCTACGTCGTTTCACGTGCTGAAAACGGACAGACCATCAGCCATCTCTTAACAACCAAGTCTCGTGTAACTCCACTTCGTGGGCAATTTATTCCTCGATTGGAATTATGTGCTGCTCTTCTCGGTAGCCAGATTGCCAATGATCTTCGTCAGACAACAGACTTCGTTGAACCTCCAACATTTTGGACGAACTCTAGCATCGTTCCACACTGGATCAAGTCTCAGACAAATGTATGGAAGGTATTCTTGTCGAACTGGAACGCAGAGATTCAAAGCCTTACCAAGAGCTGCTATTGGAGACACGTTCCGTCGGAATTGAATCCAGCTGATAGTATTTCTTGAGGAATGATGGCAAGTTAGATTTTGAAGAACAAATTGTGGTGGCATGGACCGAGACACTCCAGATTTGCAACAAGAAACATGTCCTGTAATCGTGCTATATAGTGTAATCGTCGACTCATGGTTGTTCGACCGTTTCTTGGATTTAGCCAAGCTGGTTCGCGTCGTAGCATATTGCTTCAGATTTTTCCGGAATACCAGGTTTCTCCGTAGCGAACGCATCATCGGTTCACTGACCCCAGAGGAAAGTGAACATGCGCTGAAAATTCGTAAGACAAGTGTAACTAGAACTATTTCCCGTCGAAATCCAGCACTACCGTCACAAAAGAGATGCCCTTTCTTCTGCAGCAAAATCTCCTTCGAAATCACCAATCAAAAACCTGAAGTTGTTCATCGATCAATTCGGCTTGATCAAGCTCAGCGGAAGACTAGCCAACATGAAGGTATCGTACGACACACGTTTTCCTATTCTCCTCCCGGCTGACCATCGACTTAGCTGGCTCAACACTTCACGGTGGTCCAACGCCTACGTTCGCGACTATCCGCCAGCGTTTTTGGCCAATCCGAGGTCGGCAACTAGCACGCAAAGTAGTACGTCAATGCGTAACCTGTTTCCAGTGTCAACCACAACTTGCAGAGCAAATCAGGGCACCGCTCCCGTCAGTACGCTTATCTCCTGCTAGACCGTTCATCCACTCTGGGATGGATTACTGTGGGCCGTTTCTCGTACGTCCGTTAAGTGGTTGAGGCGCTTCGGTAAAAATATACGTCGGTCTAGTCGTGTGTCTTTTGGTGAAGGCAGTGCATCTTGAAGTCATCGCCGATCTAACGTCCGTCGCCTGCATAAATGCTGTCAAACGCTTCGTTGCTCGTCGCGGTCGAGTACTTGAAATACACTGCGACTGCTTTCGTCGGTGCAGACCATGAACTACGCGTGATGCGAGAGGAGTTCCGTCATCAATTTCTAACCGAAAACTGGGAAAACTTCTGTTTGGAGAGCGGAACCAGCTTCAGACCGTCGTTGCCCAGATCGAATCAGGCCTCAATTTCCGTCCTCTTTCTCCGCTTACAGATTCTCCCGACGATTGTGCAGCAACTCCTGGTCACTTCCTAGTTGGTGAGCTGGTCGTGGCCATTGCTGAGCTTAATTTGATCGATGTCAATCCGAATCGTTTGTCACGTCTCCAGGAGATGAAACGCTCAGTACAACAACTCTGGCATTGCTGGCAGTAAGATTATGTTAGTCAACTCCAGGCGAGAACGAAGTGGAAGAAATCTCAACCCGATGTCCGCACCGGTCAACTGGTGTTGGTCAAGCAGGCGACCGCACCACAACTCCAGTGCCTACTGGGACGCATAACCGAAGCCGTTGCTGGAAATGATGGAAGAGTCCGTGTGGTCATTGTCAAGACCACGTGTGGGCAGGTAAGTAGAAAAGACGATACCGTTGTTGTTAACGCGTGACTGGTTCAAATTTGCAGTGTATTCCGTACAGATGATGGTTTAACCGAACGGGTTCAACGGCAGCTGCCATGTTACCGATGTTCATGACAATAAATTAGATTATAAAGATTATCATTATATTTCATAAGGCAAATTAATGAAATTCATACTGATTTCTTGTGGCAAATATTCATAATGCAATCTTATGAATATCAAAAGCTTATTTCGCTGAGTGTATGTCATTGCATCTCCGAAATGCTTCTGTACGAATTCTAAGTGGACAATGCTTTAGTAGGGTTGCATTTTATCTACACTTACCATTATAGGTCCTTCTCAGGGCCACCACTGTATTCAGAAGAGTTCTTGAGAATTTCAATCAACAGCAACAGTTATAGCTTCCGGGATTTTGTCAATCAAAATAATAACATCCAAACCTTTTTTTTTTTTTCAAATAATTGAGATTCTTTTTTTTTTATTTTTTAACAAATTTCTTACAACCATTCTTGAACATTTTTAAATGTAATGATTGAATTTTATTATCATACTTTTGTTTAGTTTTTTTTTTCTTCTTTTCTGCTGGCATTCAAATTTCTCGTCGCACCACTTGAAACTGCTGATCTTGCCATTCCTCGCACTCACGTTCGTCGTTGGACATTTGCTTCCTCTCTTTCGTTCCTGTGTGTGCGGCCACCTTTTCTGCTGTTTTTTTTTGTGTGTGTTTGTGTGTATTTGATCATGTTCTGGTTTAAGGTTAAGTACTCGGAACAAAACTTCTGTGTTACTCACTTGACTTTAACGCTGCCCGTTTATTTATGTATGTTGTTCAAACTCTAGAAAATCGGTTTTAAGAAGAACTTTGATTTCTTCTCTCGTTAAATTTATGCTTCAATTTATTTTTCTTAATTAGTCAAAGGTTTTTTTTTTATCTGTTTATTTAATTGATTATTTGATGTCTACAATTTTTTAAGGTTAACTAACTCGATTCATGTTTGTGTGTGGTATGAAGTGTGTGTGTGTGTGTACGCGTCCGTGTTGGTATGTGTGTTCGTTTTGGTTAAAAGAGTGAAATCGTCTGTTATAAAACTGTTTAGCCTCTAGGGTTAGTTGTGTTAGTGAGAGCGAATAAAATGTGTGCCACATTCGTCTTCCGTAGCCATTGGACTATCCACGCATACACACACGAACATGTTTTTTGTCTCTGACGTGCCAACGATTGCTTTCTTTATTCATCTCAGTGTTTCGTAGTCTTCCGCTTTGAAGGAGCATTTTGACGACTGAAAATTGAACTGTGTTTAGTTTTGGCTTGCGTTATGTTTTTTTTTTATTTATTTACTATTTTTTTTTGTATAAAACGAGCTCATAGTAAATACCTATAACATTTTTTTTTCTGCTTCCCCTAGGTGGAATCAACTTTTTTTTCTTGTTTTTCTTTTTTTCCGTTGTTTTTTTTTTATTCAACAAGTGAGAGATAGTCTAAATAGCGTTCGCTTTTGTTTTGCATTTTTTGTTTGTTTAGGAAGAAGATGAAAAAGCCTGCCTATAATTGATATTGTCAAAAATGTTTTAGCTCTGCCCATTTTTTTTCATTGCGGCATATGATTTTGGCGAGTAAGAATAGCTTTTTGATGTAGATGTGTAGTTGAATGTAATAGTGTGAGTGTTGGTGTGTGTTTAAGTAAGCGATTGCGTGAACAAAACGCTTGTTAACAGGAAAGCAATTCCATTTGGCTGCTGTGTGTTTCTTGGTATGTATTGGTGTGTTTGTTAGAAAGGAAAAAAGAAAACCAAAACTAATCGCAAAGCTTGCTGTGCTTACGGAGTGTGTCTTTGTGTTCTTTTTTCATAGTTTAATATTGTGCTCATAATAGTTGTCTGTTTTGACTAGAAGTACAGTGTTGTTAGTTGTAACAGTATAGGTTTAGTAGTATTAGTGTTGGCATCGTTTTCATTTTGAATCTATTTCATTCAATCGGATTAACAATGTTTTGCTGCTTGTGTTATGTAGGTGTTATGTCAAAAACAATTCTTACCATCCATATCGCCTCCATGCCTTCGAAAAAGACCAATTCTAACCCGCTCTAAATTGTAACCGTTTTCTCTACCCAGTAGTTATAAGTATGTAATTGCAGTTTTCATGTTGGCACCTTATGATCTAGAACTCTATAGTTTGCTTACATATTTCCTAGTAATATCACTTTGTTTGATTCACACGTCTTTTTCTTTTTCTTACCACGATCACAACGCGCGTCAACAGTGTGCTTGTGTGTGAGTGTTCTCATAGAGATCGTTTAGTTTCTTCTTGTTTATAATTTGAATTTATGCTCACTCGTCTTCTCTCGGTATAGGTTGTTTAGATATTTTTGCTTTACTCTTTTCACTGGATTACGTCTTACATTTAGTTACAATTAAATATCTTTCGTAATAGAAGTTTGATTCAACTAGATATCTTACAAATTCTAACAATGGTAAGGTGAAAACATGTGAATTGAAACGAAATTATGGGGTGTTAGTGGGTGATAATTGACAGCTGAAGGATGATTTTGCTGAAGATATTTCTATTTGTTAACAAAGTAAGCGTTGACTAATACAGTTCCTTCCTGCTTGCTCCTCTGACTCAGAAGTCGGGTTAGCACCGCTATCAGACTATGGGCAAGAGTAACCTTAGAAACAGCTAAACTAGCCGAAAGTATTTTTCCAAGTCATGATTAATCAAATTCCAGAGGAATGAGAAAAAATCGGGCGTTTCGGCGACGGTGGCCACAACGGAAATGAGAATCAAGAAAGAAGTGAAAACACCGGTATCGATGCAACCCGAACAGGATCGAATATCTCGGGTACTCAATTTGAAATGGCACAAGAGCAGCATAAGCAAACTTGATATTGCAAATGAGCGCAGCATTGAAGGTGAAAAAGACATGGAGTTTTCAGAAGGGCCTTGACGCAAACGTAAACAATCGCTTCTTCCGCAAAGTTCGCGAGAATGCTAACTTAAGCATAGTGAATTACCACAATGATCTTACAGAAGAGGAGTTCCCCTGTACAATAGAAGTGGTAGTTTACTTGTGAGAGTTTGCATTTTCAAGAAATTTGTGGAAGAAGCCATTGTTTACGTTTGCGACATTAGCTCTTATGAAAACTCCATGTCGAAATATCTAAGGATAGTACTAAATTAATGTTACCTTAATATGATGTTAAAAAACAACTAAAATAGTACTTGTCCGCTATACCCAAGTATCTCAAATAGAGGGACTTACCTATTCTGAGTATTTTCGCAGCATCGTGTACAAATCTAGGGTTAGACAACAATGAGAGAAAATGGCCGCAAATGAAAACTGCTCCCACTTCATTTTGTGCTTTCGAAATGACAGCAAGCGAACAAGCTTTGCGCTGCCGGGTCCGGCCAATAGGGGATTCAGCAATTGCTGCCATCTCTTCATCAACTTCATCAACTTGAGCCGTCCCAAAGGCTTGGAACGTAAATCCACTGCCATCGCTTTTGGCAGGCAGTAGACCAACTGAAGAATCTTTTCGTAGCACGTAACCCTCCCTTGTCTCGATATGCTCCGGGTGATGATAACTTTTTTCTTCCGATTCAACGAACTTGGAACAACACTGGTTGATCTCCTTTATTTCCACAGGTTCTGTCAAAGTTTCGCCGAAATCTTCCAACTGCCTCCCAATCCATACCGCCTCCTAACATCCTTCGCTTAACGCAACGTACTTGGTTTCCATGGGTAATAGTAAACACACCAGCATACAGAAAAACGATACGTGTCGTTGACTTACGTGTTCGGATATCTCCGGACCGTTCCGCGTCAAAATATCCTTAATCTTGCTATCATTTGTTGTTTGTTCACCGCGCAGGATGAAGAAGTACGCGTCGTCGTATTAAAGTTGTTTGCGAGAAGTGAGCAACCCGGCGTCATACTCCGGCGGTTGATATCCCACGGGGTGAAGCGGAATTTCCATACCACCATCCGTTGGTACCGGAAGACGAGCTCGGCCAAGGACCGTGTGAGATCCGGGCGGCCGCATTCAGCCAGAGCGCCAGCAGCCATCAAGATGGTGAGGTAACGGATTCGTCAAAAATGAACCGCTATATCCGGAAGACCACTGCTGACCTGGACGTGTCTATCGGGACTGCTCACACCCATATGATAAAGGACCTGGTATACAAACCGAACAATAAACGCAAATTCCACGGGCAGGGTGTCTACTACCTGGAAAAACCTGGAAAACCTAGAATTATCAGGGAATTTCTCCTCACCTGGAAAAATCCTGGAATTATCAGGGATTTTCTATCACATTCAGGGAATTTTCAAATTTCATGAAAAAATCTTTGAAAAGTTTTTTTGAGCGTGCAATGCGAATCTTAACACTCCTACCACTAGATAGCGCCGTTTGTCAAATGGCGGGATCGAATATTTGGTTAAATACATACATGTTTTCGCTGAATCTGAATAATTGTGTAAGAATGGCAAACGTCACTACCGCCGTGCGGGCCAGCCATTATTATCAGTTTAAAATCGTAAATGTGTGGAACCTAATGCGCCCTCATTGTAAGTATTTTTTTTTCGCATTTGATTTGCCTTTAACATTAAAATTTAACATGAAAATATTCCATTGCTTTCAGCGTTTCTAAAATACATCCAAAGTCACAGAATTGGTCATCACGCGAAGATTAGTCGGAATATTTCCCTGGGAGCGGCGAATTAATCTGCAGCACTCTTCGCTCCAATAAGGGTTTCCAAAGGAGCCGTGCACCCATTAACGTTACTCTCGACCGCCAGACAAGTCGACACATTTTTTTTTTTGACAGCCGTGAAATCATCCGGAGCACTCCCTAACCCCGATAAAGTGAAAATTCATAAGGGACCGTAAATCAATCCGCGTCCCTCTCGGACGCCAGACAAGTCGGAACATTTCTTGAAGAGTCGGCCATTCTTCCTGGTACCAAATCATCTGTACCGAAGTTGTTCTCATTCCATTGGATAAAGCGTGAGTACATAATAGTTATTCAATTTGATCACTTAGGTCAGATTTTATTAATGTGTTTTCTTGCGTAAAAAGTATAAATCAAAAACGTTTAAATGAAGTTCATCCTATACTTGACTATTACTTACTCCGATTGCTGTTTGCTTTGTGACAAACTGACAAGAGGCATAATATCGGAATTGTATCAAATTATCAATTTTATTCGAATGTGCTAGCTCGAGAACTAAGAATACAACTTGTCACAAGACGAGTAAGTACTAATCCATTTAATTCCACTACTTGGAGTTTTCGTCACATATTTATCATTTAAATTAGAATTTGGGGGGGGGGAACGTCATCTAGAAGAAGGTGATCATTTGGGGTAAAGTAGGTCAAGTAGACGGTCAGTGAATAGTGCGTCAATGAATTAATTAAACGTTGATAAATCGGGTCAATCATTATCTGATCAATGAATGATACTTTTATTTCCTCGAAACCATGTTTAATTAATATCAGACGGTCACTCAGACTGTTACTCATAATCATCTAAGAAAATTTTGATTTATGTAGTACAGATTAAAAGTTAATTCATCTATCATTTTGTACAACAGTTTATTTTCTGTTGTTTTAAGGTTCTGAAGGATTCAAGCAATCAACAAATAAACAATGTTTTACAAATATTTACTGGACACACCAAGTAATTTCACAAATAATAAGAAAAATTTCAAATAAACCAGTAGTTTTAGTAAGACAATTTCTGATTTGGCATTTGTGGTTATTATTTATTCAGGCAAACCAGGAATTCATTTCATTTCATTTGTAGCAGTTATGTTACTACCATAATGCCGTCGAAAGCATATGTGTCTCATGTTGATAAACATCGGTTTTTACTTTTTTGCACGAAACTTTATAAATTTATCTCTATTTTCATATAAAGATTTAAAAACATATAGTTTGTTCCTAAATATGGTAAAACAATATCAGGTCAATTTGTCCCATCAGTGAATCTGTACGCATAACTGTCCCAGTCGGACAAATTATATAAAACTTATCATAGCAGCCCTTCTGAATCTTCAATCGCATTTATCTCAGTTTGCCGTTTTTCAAGATGGGACAGATATGCTTACGACGGCAGCATAGTGCTGGATAAAATTGGGTCCAGATGGGGTGACATTGAGCCACTGTTTCACAGACTTAGAACAGTTTTATAACAACTTTAGCATAAATAAAACAATTCTATTAGAGACCTTTTTGCCGATCATGGAGCATCGTCTTTTATACCCTCTATAGCATTAATGGCAAAAAAAAAAATATTTCTTTAAAAATCACCGAATTTAAGAGTTATTAAATTGGAGTAGTACCAATCATGTTGCACAGATTTTCGGAATTTAGTTATAGACCATTTGCCAAAAATCTCGTAAATAACTCAGTTGGTATGTGACAATTTAAATTAAATTTGCAAAAAGCGAAAAACATAAATTAATGAAAATTACTAGTGTTTAAACTTAACAAAATAGTAACCGTGAAGTGCAACAATATTACAACAGATTTTTTAATTTTATAATAATTTTGACCGAAACTATTCACTCTTGACAAATGGGAACAGATTCCCAAGATTCGGTGCGCAATTTTTTTATTTTTTTATTCTAATTAAGTTTTTGATTCTCCTAACGCTGAGTGACGTAATTATAACGTCGAATAGAGGAAGTAATTTCTCATCATCATGAGACATTAGGAGTGGAACAGCAATTATTTAGCTAGAACCAAAGATGCAGGTCTGACCAACTCACAAAAAGATCTAGCAAAGAAACGCATGGAAAAACTGTAGTCTATACTTACTAACCACGGACAAATTAGCGGGGTTTTGGCGGATTCGGCAAACAGACAATACCGATCTATTACTTCAAAAAGCGGCTCGTATGAGAACTTCAATCGGTAGAAAACGCGCGTTGATGTGTTTTGGCGTGACTTGCTATATGGTGAAAACAAGGAACGTTTTACAATTATTAAAATTGTGTGTTGTTTATCGCATGGTAACTCGGTTGTCGAAAGAGGCTGAATGCCTATTCGATAATATGCGGGATGAATCGGTGGTTGCTCGCAGGACAGTGTATGACGCGATTGCCGCAAAAGGTGGCATAGAAAATGTGTCGATTCCAAAATCGCTGATTTTGAGAGCTGAGAATGCTCACTCGCTGTACGTCGAAGACATCAAGGGTCGGAGAAAAGAGGATGCGGATGGGCAAGCTGAATTATCAGTAAAACGACAACGAGAATCAGAAACAAGAGCCTTGCAGGCCAAAAAAGCAAAAATTGCGGAAGATGCTCAACGAGAAGCGGCCAAACTCGAAGAAGAAATTAAAATATTGAAAAATAAATGATGACAAGCCCGTTTTTATCTGGTTGTTGATCAATAAAATCATTTGTTAAACTTTTTTGAGAAATTTGATTGTTTGAATTATTTATTTACCTCCAAAAATCTATATACGATTCGTTTGCTTATGTTTACCTGGATATTTATGTTAAGCACCTGGAAAAAACCTGGAAAAATCAGGGAATTTTGTACTTACAGATGAGTAGACACCCTGACGGGGTTACTGAGGCTACAACGAATAAGAGGCTGGACAGAACCAAACTGATACTTTGCGGCATCAAAATGACAAAATGATCGGGTGTGAGCGCCGACGTTGGCCAGCATCCCTCCGTCCCTCATAAACATTCCACGATTCCAGATCGCCGCGTCGGTGATGGTTTGGAGGCGTATCTAGGCGTGGGAAGCTCCCATTGGCGTTAATCGAGAAAAACGTAGAGCTAAACGTCGCGTTCTATAAGATAAGAGACTTCGGGATCTTCGGGACCTCTATCGGAATGATCATTACGACTTTCAACGCACTGGCCCACATGGCGAATTTCGTCCAAGCGTGCTGTCTGGAAAATTTGACTGATTTTCTCGATAAGACTTTGTGGTCTCTCAGCTCCCCGGACTTTAATCCCCTGGACTTTAAATGAATCGTCGCACATGCAGGCCAAGCAGAGCGAACATCAAGTGAGACCAACTTAACATGCTCAATTCCAAGATCGTGCCACGTGTGATTCTTTTGAGAAACGTCTCAGGCTGGTCATACAGCACAAACGGAGGGTACTCCTGGCTAATATGCCGTATAGGTTTTCAATAAACTTTGCTTCAATAAAAATTGACTCAGAGAAGAATATCTTGTATTTCTATATTTTCATTACATTTTCAAAGTGTACTCGAAATTATGGAACACCCTGTATTTCTGCATCGCTTTTGTTGCCAACCAGAATGGTTTTAGAACCGGGTCGACTGCTTCAACCCGTAGATGCTCCTCCTCAAGGAACAGACTATTGTGTGCTTGCCTTTGACTTCGAACCCTGCCTCATGTATAGTTCCCTGTACACTGCGCAGTTAGGCCCTCCTCACCTTGAAATGCTTGAGTGTCAGATTTCACTTGTTCGTAACGACTAAACAACTACATCCTAGTACTTAGCGTACTTTTGCCTGAATCCCAGAGAGCCACCAACTGCGCTTTGTATTTCCCCACTTTGCCATTTACGTTTCGCTACAGTTTATACACCCATCTGCATCCGAGGGTTTCCGACCTTCAGGTAACTTCACCGATTCCTTAAAGCTGCTTGGTTTCAACGCCTTGGAAGTAAGCCCGCTGACTGCAAAAGTCCTCTTTGATCAGTTCTTTCATAGCAAACTCCTATGTTTGATCGAGTTGAAAGCCTTACAAGCTCTGCCAAAGTTAAACCTGTAAACGACGATTTCACTTCAGACGCATTCTCGTACAATGTGTTGTAAAACCCCGATGTTCCATCCTCCTCAGCGTCGTGATCCGATGCGTGAATCTGTTCTGGTGACCGTACCCCCTGGCGTCGAGCATGGACTCCTGACCATCCTGACGCCCGTAGCTTCTACAGACGAAGCTTGTCTAAAGTGGCTTAAAATTCCTTCCTAGACCCCCTTCAAGACCCTCTGCTACTTAACTTGCTTATTCTTCGACCCATTCAAAGTTCAAGTCTCACATGGTTTCAGAAACCTGGTATCTCTGCTGATTGCGATCTAGCCGTTCTTCGTGTCCAGGAAACGGTATGTTTTCCGCCCATTCGCGTATTTAACGAACACTATCTTCTTTGCCTTTATGTTTGGCGCATGAACGTAATCTTCGGAACCGATGGTCCTCAAATAACCGTACGATGACTACTTTTCATGCCGCTGCTTGTAAGGCGTATTAGGTTATTGGAAATTAGGAGTAAAGCAACTATAATTGTCTACCAATCTAAATTATTCCGGAAACGGTATTCGGCTCATTTTTCCTTTACACGTCATTTTTCAAGTACCCCACAAACGGATTGAATCCAATATTTCTTTAATATAAAACCGAATCCCAATCGATCACGCAGTCATATCGCTGTCACGCAGAGATACGGCTTCACGATTACGATGACCTTTCAGCACTTTGCATTTATTACCCAAATCTCAAATTTTACTCCAGACGACGGAGGACCATTGTACACGTCGTTCAAGGTGACATCCATCCAACACCTTTACTGGTAACTGATAGTTTATCGCTTCCTGTTCCGCTCGACTTCGATCGACTGATCTTCGTTCCGTTGGCCAGACGTGTTTCCGGCTGCTTTGATGATTTCACGTCCGTCAGGTGCTTCATGTCGCTGGTCTCACATGGCACTGGAGTCCAAGTATTACCGGTTTGCGCTAGAGGTCGTTACTGCCATTACACAAGTCTCCAGCATTCACATTTCTGAGCACAGTAACTGGCAGCGCATTCCGAGGAATGTTCTTAAAAGAGTCAAGATTAGGCATCGGTCCCTGGCAAGAAACGCTAAATCGGTTCGATCGTGATCAAAGTGTTGAGGCTTGGAGGTTGAAGCTGATTACAAATCAAGGGCTATTCAAGAGTCAAATGCATGAACTACCAGGATGCCTACTCGTCCTTCATTAGCTATGCAACAGTGCGCTATCTTCTTGCACTGGCATGAACCTTGAAGTAAGACAGGGAGACTTTGATGACGAAGATATTTTCAAGAAACATCCACAAGGGATCCGTGACGACAGGGCACCTGTGAAGGTCTTCAAGTTTCAGAAAGCCCTATATGACCTGAAAAGGCAAGTAGAGTATGGAACCGGAAGTTGGACAGCAACTTGAAGCAGATATGTTTCATGCGTCCCAATCCACTACTATTTATGTGTTTTGAGCTGAAGGACCAGTAGTGTTTGGCTGGAC
The DNA here is from genome assembly GCA_034211315.2 of Aedes japonicus. Lineage (NCBI taxonomy): Eukaryota > Metazoa > Arthropoda > Insecta > Diptera > Culicidae > Aedes > Aedes japonicus. Next base: position 119,495 of record JASCZW010001944.1, on the reverse strand, counting down.
TGGCAGAAAATAAACGATGTACCGAAGACCGCCAACCCTCTCAATGTCCACCAGCTGCGACCGATAGAAAGTTGTTGAGCGAACTTCATACCGAGGATCACCTCCAATAATTTCGTGGTCTTAACGAAGGAGCAACTAATTGCCAAGGCCAAAAAAGAGCAGAAGAACATGCTGACATCCATCCAGCTTTCTTTGCATCAACCGTCTCTAACGTTCCGGCCAACTGCCGTGTCGACAAATTTTTGTAGAAGGTTTAATAAACGTAGAACTAAAGAAAAAGTATTCCACTGAATTATTATTCGTAGATCATTTCATCAGCGCCATCCGAAATAAGTTCATTCTTTGTAATGTGTACGTTAGCTTCGACAGAATGCTTACTAAGCTTATTGATGTTTAACGTACGCAAATTATCGCGCCTATCATTGTGTAAAAATAGTTTGTTTTCCCTCAGATAACCTAAAAGTTTTCATTGTAGTTCAAGGTGGACAGGATCTTTTTGACAGATGTTTGCTATGTTTTCAACGTTAGCCTCCTATCACGAGTTCAGATTGACGGCGATGAAACCTAGGTAGTCGACGAACTCGTGTATCTGGGCTCATTGGTGACCGCCGATAACGGCACCGCATTATGGCTGGCAATCGTGGCTACTTTCGTATCCGAAGGATGCTAAGATAAATCAAAGTTCGCCGAACTAAAAAGTTGATCATCTACAAGGCATTAATTAGTTCTCTACGGCCACGAGACATGGACATTGCACCAACGCGCCATTGGTGTCTTTGAACGAAAGGTGCTGCGTACGATCTACGGTGGAGTGCAGATGGAAGATGGAACGTGGGGAAGGCGAATGAATCACGAATTGTATCAGTTACTTGGAGAACCTCCATCGTACACATCGCTAAAATCGGTCGACTACGATGGACTGGGCATGTCGTAAGAATGTCGGACGCGACCCAGTTAAAATGGTTCTCGAAAACGAACCGTCGGGTACAAGAAGGAGAGTCGCGGAACGAGCAAGGTGGATCGATCAAGCAGAAGGTGAGCAGCGGACTCGCCGCAGACAGCGAAGCTGGTGAGGTGCAGCCATGGACCGAATCTAATGGAGACAATTTCTGTGTACAGCAGAGACCACACCGGCCTTGTTCTGATTGGTAAGGTAAATTGTTATGTTGTCGTCCAAAACGCAATACCACATTTCTCTAATCTCTTCTTTTTTATATAAGTTGCATGGATGGTTGTTACCTGTTGTTGGTACGTACTAGTCCTATCTTTTTCCAGCACAGCCATCTACATCGGTACACCAAACCAAACAGAAGCACAAATCGACATCGTAATAGATAGTCGGCACATCGCAGAGATCACTGACATCAGAATTTTTCGATGTGCCAACATTTATTCGGATCACTACCTACTGACGGCTAAGATGCGTTCAAAAGTCTTCGTAGTGAATAACTTTTGGTACCGCCGCCTGCCACGGCACAATCTCGTGAAACTGAAGTAACTGCATCGTGGCAGGCTGCGTGCAATCATTTGAGACTGCCCTGCCGGGAGCGGGCAAGCTCGACAAAACACCTCTCCAAGACTTTTGGGAATCAGTTAAAACAGCTATCAGCAGTATAGCGGGGAACGTTTTAGGTTTCGTGGATTGAAATCGACAGAACAAGTGGTTCGACGAGGATTGGCAGCTAGTGTTGGAAAAGAAGATTCAGCGTGGGCACTTATGCTGCGTCAAGCTATCCGTTAGACCACTAGAGTCGCATCAATGGTCAAGTGGTAGAGGGAATTGAATAATTCCACCAAAAGTCGGTGGGGAAGTTACCTTGTACTTGACACAGATACTGTCCGGTCATGGTTGCTTCAGGCATTTTCTGTAAAAATACGGGCTCGCCGAGTCCTCCACGTGTCCCGTATCTGCGAAAGCGGGAGAAACCCTAGAACATGTGTACTTCGTGTGTCCTCGCTTCATCGACGCAAGGAACGGCCGTGAACGGTCGGGGCACGACCCTGCATAATTTCGTCCAAAGAATGTGTCAAGAAAAGAACACTAGAGACGCTGTAAGCACGGTGGCCTCCCAGATTGTCCTGGAGCTCCAGGATATATAGCAAAACGACCAGCGGGGGACCAAGGCTAGACGCATGGATGGGATTTAAGTGGGTCGAGGAGTTGGCATCCTCATCCCCAGACCATGAGTTCTTCAAGAGTCTCTATGCTGATTTTTCATCCTATCTAAAAAAAAATGCTATCTGCCAGAGGGTGGAACGGTTCAGACCGACGCGGAGGCAGCTAATCCAACTCTTCCAGGAGAAAATGTGCCGCCAGGAGGAGAAAAAGGAGGCGTGTGAAGAGCTAGAGCTAGGACAGCTGCACCACTCACATGAAACGCCAAAGTTCTACCAGAAACTCAACGCATCCCGCCGAGGCTTCATGTCCCTTTGAAATGTGTCGGGATAAAGATGGAAGTAAACATTCTTACGGAAGATTGTGAGGTTACAGAAAGGTGGTGTCAGCACTTCTATGAACACCTGAATGGAGTACAGGAGGAGGATCAAGACAACGAAGGAAGTGCCGGCGGAGATGTTGCACCCCCGACGATATGAGGAGTGAAGGATGCTATCAAACAACTGAACAGCAATAAATCAGTTGGAAGGGATGGTCGGAGCAGAATTTAGCACGATGGGCCCGGACAAGTGGGCCAATTTCCTGCATCAACTAATAGCCAGTATTTGGGACACCGAATAGCTGCCGGAGGAGCTACGGACCAAATATCCATTCTGTAGCCGAATTTCCAGAAGTTCCGCAAATATATTGTCCCCTTTTGTCATCTTTTCAACGACTTCTAAGCCACAAATGGTACAGTTAACGAACAAGAGTGGTCGAGAACGGCTTTCGTGGGAGGATCAGCTTCAAAGCAACGATGGATGGAACTCTGTGCTATGTGAGGATATCGGGTGGATTATCGTTTGGATTTCTTGAAGATGTTATGGAACGAGCTGCGTTCAAATGTGGGGAACGATTCTCCACAGATCCAGTCATTTTATTTGCTTTGCCGATGATTTTGACATTGTCGGCAGAGCATTTCAATGGCAGATCAGAAGTAAGGCTTGGGTTGTAGATACATACGTAAATAACGAAGTGCATGCTGATATGTTGAACCGAGTACGACAGGGTCCGGCTAGTCAGGAGTCTAACAATCTACGGAGATGAGTTTGATGTAGTCAACAAATTTGTTAACGTGGCTCACTTGTTACTGGGTATGATCAGTGGAAGTCGTGCCTACTAAGGACACTGTAACCAACTGCGGTCTAACAGACATAGCTCCTGTACGAAGAGTCTTCCGCACAAAATTCCAAGAAGACCTGTTTTTTTCTACGGGTATGAGACGTGTACAATCCTTGAGGGGGGCTTGCTAGCCCTCGGAGTTTTTCAGCAACGGGTGTGAAGAACCATCATTGGTGGAGTGCAGCAGGACAGAGTCTGGAGGCGGAGGATGAACCATGAGATCACGTTATTTGCTAGCGAACCCACTGGTCCTAAGGTCCTAAAGTGGTGAAATCTGAACGCACACGCTGAGCTCGGCATGTTGCGAGAGTGTCAGACAAATATCCTGTGAAAACGCTGTTCGACTAGACCAAGTGGAGCCAGTTCTAGGGTCTAGAAGCCTTCTACTAGAAGGTGCCGACGAGATTGGAGAGCAGCAGTTATGAACCGAGAACTTTGGAGGGATATTGTGTATCATGTAATGTATTAACAGATGACTCAAACTAAGACCGAGGTTGCTAGAAAGTAGTATTCCACGATGAACTCAGTGTTGGACGCATTTACGACGTATTCGTAGGATAACATAAATGAAGTTCGGTTAAGGAAAATATGGGAGCCTTCGTATTATGTTTTGAATCGAATATCAGTATATCTTCAGCAAATTCTTCACGCTTGAATAGTGACAGGAGCTCAGTAAACAAACACAGCTATTATTGAATGCAAATTGCTATAAATAAACAGAACAGGAATAGCAAATTTGCGCTCCGAACTGGCTCTAAAGGGTTACCCACAATTGATACGTTGCGGATGCGTTGACGTAAATTTGACAGCAAACCTATGGGAAAACTGTCAAATCCACGCAAACGCATCCGCAACGTATCAATTGTGGGCCAGCCATAACGCGTCAAGCGTTTGAAGCAGGCAGTGGAGAATGTGGAATGTATGTGTAGTATGAGAAGTTGGCATTCAACCGCGTTCAATGTGTTATAGTGAAAGTGAGTCTTTCGTGTAAATGTTTCTCTTTTTTTCTGTTCGATTTTCTAAGGAAGACGATTTTTCGTGTGCAATTGTTTTCCGCTCCTACTACTTTTAATTTGGCCTACTAGAAAAAGAGAAATAACGTTTCGATTTTGTTTGTTGTCATTAACCTAACCTAACCTCTAACAACAGCATTTGATGAGCTGTGGCTTACAAATGACTTGGCGGAAACGGAAATTGCTCTGTTGTTTGCGTCTTCAGTGTTTGTGTGTGTTGGTGTGTTTGTGTTGGTGAAGGTTAACGGAATTGCTTTTTCCCTATAGCAAAGTATTCACATATGATAGTAGCGACCTTTCGTTCAACCTGGAGGGTGGGGATTTCTAACAGTTCAGAAAACTTTTCACAAAACTTAACAACCAAAACAAAATTCCTCTAGTCGCACCTGTTTCTGTTTCTATGTGGCTGCTGGTTAGTATTGGGTAGCGTTGTCTCGTTTTCGCTTTAGTCACTGTAAAACTGTTAGTTGTTTTGTTTTTCCCATTTGCTTTCGTTAAATACCTATACGCAATGTTGTAAGTCTACCCTAAAGCTACTGTGAGTGTGTGAGTTGAGTAAAAATCGTCGAGAGCGGCAGATTAAGTGTCTTGTCGCTCGAAGGTTCACTGTAATCTTCGCTCTGACTCGCACTCGCGCCCTCTCCCTTCTGTCATACTCGCGCTATTCGCGGCCTACTCCGTTTTGCGTTGCGCCCTCGCCACGTCAACCTATCCAAGAATCAACGATTGCTTATCAGCTAAAATTTACTAATACGGGTGTTGATTTCTTTCCTTTGTTTTGTATGTATGCAGTTGTAAACGCTAGATTCCATTCTTATTATTTTTCCTCTTTTATATAACTACCGAAGGAGATGGCCTCCGCTCAACTATGATACTGTATATAATGTATGTGTGTATAAAAATAACGATTCGATCTGCACCCGGGTTTCTGCGGTTCATTTGTTGTTGTTTTTCTTCATTTAAGTATTTACATTTGACTTTATTTCAACGTAAGTTTTTAAAGATCGGGTTTTTAGTATTTTTGATTTTTACTATCTTCTGTTTCAGTTAATGAGAAAAGAGGATCTTATTCAGTATCCGGTCTGAGCTGCTGAAACTGACAAGTTTGATTTTTGTTTTTGTTTACACACTAGTTACGACTTGTTAGTTTACGGTCTTTGTTTAATTAATGTTTCACTTTAATGTTTAAGTCATATGAATTCATTCCTAATAACTGGTTATATAAAGATTTCATTTGTTTTCCTTCAGATGAATAACAAGGTTTTTTTTATTCTTTGCTTCGTCTTATTTAGGTAATAAGTACGAAAATACTTTGTTTTTATCACAGCATTTTTCTTCCAACAACGTGATCTTACTTTTTTAGGTTCTTTTCTCCTGGGTTGCTGGTATTTTTCGCTTGCATTTTTGTGCATGCTTGATTTTTTGTTTTATATTCGTTCTAATGTGGCGACGACCACTTTTGATGCACTTTTGATTTTGCAATTTGTTTCTATTCATGTTCTTGTATTTGTTTAACATTTTCTTGCTTCGTTTGGCAGTATGTTTCAAACTTAAGGTTAAGTTTTTCTAAGTGAGACAAGGTGTGGCTGTTTTCATGGTTGACCGACTGTGAATCGCTTGAGAGGTGTGTTGATCAGATAAATTCAGCAAATGGGAAATACTATCAGCAAAGCCTGTCCACGTTAAATTTCGGACACTTTTCTTTCAGTGTAGATTTTGAATTATTTTACGCTGATCGCTGAAACGTTTCACATATATGACAGCTGAAACTCTCCACTTTATTTCGTGGATCAACATGTTTAAATTCTTGTTACATTCAGTAAAATGCGTGGAATCAAGTGGAGGTGCGCAAATGCATTTTTTACGAATGGCAGTAAAATCCGAATTCATCGGGACGCGATCTTTCGAAAAACTAAAATTAACGAAAAGTACCGTGTTTTGTATTTGCAAATTATTTGACAAATGCTTGACTGTGGATCGGAAGGTTTTAAGTAGAACAAATCGAAAGTATGCTTCCGACAAAGTGACAAGAAGGTGGTTCCCATTATTGAGAAAAATCCCAATCTTTCTGTGCGAAATGTGGTTTGCAAAGTTGGAAAGTCAATATCATACGCATAAAAAATAAAGCAGTGTCAAAGACTCAAGGCGTACATAGTAAAAAAGTTGCCCAACCGTGATGACAAGCATAATTTCACATCAAAAAGTCGTTCTAAGGAGCTTAACACCATTTTCTTATATCATAATGGATGACGAAACATACGTACTCGAAGACTTCAAACAGCTTCCGTAACTGGCCGAAATGCAAAGGAACACTGTTGCCGAGCATTTTCGGTTAAAGAAGGTGTCCACATTCCCGAACAAGTATTGGATTTGGCAGGCCATATGTAGTTGTGGTCAAAAATCCAAGAGTTTCGTCTCTTCCTGCACTATCAATAAGGATGTGTACGAGAAAGAATGTCTGCGAAAGCGGTTGCTACCGTTTATCAGAAGCCACGACTCTCCAGCTCTGTTTAGGTCTGATTTGGCCTCTTATCACTATGCAAAATCCATCGTGGAATGGTATAAGGTACAAGAGGTCAAATACGTACCAAAAACAGCCAATTCACCAAACTGTCCAGAACTTCGCCCAATAGAGAAGTACTGGGCTCTAGTTAAGCAGAAACTCTGCGGAACTAGGAAGAAAGCAAATGATACCGATGATTTCAAGAGAAGATGGAGAATCGTCAGGGCGGGAATGTCTGAGGATACCGTACGGTACCTGATCGCGGGTGTACCACAGAAAGTTCGAGAATTTTACATAAAGAAGGATTAACGTCTTAATCAACTGTTTCTAATGTAGCTATAACTCTATTATTGTGAAATAAACAATCGGTTTTGTTGAATTATGTGTAAATGTTTTCTGCTGCCATTATTTTGGTATCCGAAATTTAACGTGAACAGGTTTTAAAATGGTTTAATCCTCAAAATATGTGAAGATTTTAATTTTGAAAAAATACTTTTGGGTAAAGTCGTAGGTAAGCCTTCACTACTGTTTATTCGTCACTGCTAGCGATCTCAACAAATAATTTAACTTGGAAACCGATTGAATCCAACAGATACTCATATCTTGAATCTACACACTCAGATTTTTACAGAAAAAATCATAGAATTCTCAACAGCTGATCGTTCGGTAATACGATTTAACGAATCCATTAAATCGGACTACCGAACGTTAAGCTGTTTAAGAATCCGGTAAAAATTTACAGATTTCTGTAAAAAAATCTGAGTGTGTAACTACAGAACTAAGGTAAGGTAGTCACATTTGCACTGAAAAGAATACCAAATAAAGAAGTGTACCATCTACACAAAATAGTTCAAGAAAATTGAGGTCAAGTTCCATTGAAATACAGGGTGCAGCAGAAAAATATGACTAAATGATTAAACCTTATAATTAGGTCAATTTAAGTAACAAATCAGTGATGACGAGTTTGCTGCTCACCAAGAAGACGCCAAATGAGATGGTCAAGGTGGTAAGATGTCATTTGGCCACAGTTCATCGCATCAAAAAATCACTACAGGATGATCCTGAGTAGCGGAAGCCGAGAAGTGGAGACCCTAGGTTTGCCCGTTCGCCAAACGTGATCAAATCGATCCGTGCAAAGATTGCTCGCAACCTGGTGGAAACATGGCAAGTAGGCCAACGACGGTGTAGCAAGTAGCAACTAGTAGCGAAGGAACATCGTTGCGTTGAAACTTCAGTATGGTGTTCACACTTCCTTTAAGGTGGCGGACGACTCTCTTAAAAAATGGCCAGTGAGTTTCCGTTGGATTTTGTTGATATCGGTCATACGTGATCTTCAATCCCAGGAAATGATGTGCGTCTCCACAATCGGTCATGCTTACAACAGATGACAGTTGCTTCTTCAAAGGAACGATGGACTCCAATTTCCTCCCCGCGATTAGTAGATCATCGACAGCTCATCGTCTTCATTGCTTCGGATATAGAGGCAGTAATCATGACAAGATCGCCGGAAATTCAGCTTGATTAATTCGGTGTTGAATTTTTCATTCCAGCAACGCGGTGATTGCTTCAGCCCATTTAGCGATTTCATCAGCTTACGCATCATATTTGTTGGAGTCTGGATGCCTTCCGGGATTTCCATGAATATATCCTGCTTAAGATCTTCATGTAGGAACGCGGTTTCAACGTCCATCTGGTGAAAATGTAACTGCTTGTGGACGCCTACAGCTAGTACGGTCCTGATGAAAGACAGCTTCGCAAGTGGTGTATAATGCCTTGTTCAGACTACAGAGTTGTAACATGTTATAACGGTTGTCAAATAAATTCAATACGAAATTTCATCAAGAGCAGTAAGCCTAGTCTGGTCACTGTGGCAAGTAGCCCTTTGCTACTAATCGGGCCTTATAACGGGCAGTATGACCATCTTCAAATTCCTTCCTAAGTTCCGTCATCAATAGCTTCCACCCAGTTGACTCGATCATCCCGTCTCTCTATGTCGCTGTAGCACTGAAGAGTATCTGTGATATACGAGCCACCAGAAGTTGCTCTGTAACCTGTGAAAAAGTTCAACAACTTACCGGGGAGCCTGCGCTCCCATTCGCTGCGCCTCAACGTCGGTTGTCTATCGGACTCAAGTTGTTCTATTTGCGAAGGGAGCGCCCCGGTCAGATATATCTCGAAAACGCCCTTGCCTAAGCAGTGTTCCCGCTCGTAACAGAGATTCATCATCAGTCAGCCGTTCAGTATCAGGAGTGGGAGTACCTTCATGAAACATTTGACGTTCTTCGGTCAACGGTTCATATGAATCTTGAATAATTTCCTCTTCATACTCGTACTGTACGAATAGTGGAACCATTTCATGCTCTTCACGACTCTTTTCATACGGGAAACTAGTTTCATCAAACTTCACATCTCGGACAATTATGATTCGTCTGGACTTCCGGTCCCACAAACGATAGCCGTTGGAAGCATATCCAACTACATATGAAGCATCCAACTATTTTCTATGCTGGCCAGGGATCCACTTAAACGCCTAGCAACCAAAAACACGGAGTTTTTCCAGACTTGGCTTTTCGTTGTACCAACACTAAGCCGGGGCTAGGTTTCTCGACAGGGTGGCGGTAAGAATTCTGTTTACCAGAACGGCTGTAAGGACGGCTTCCGATCACATTGTCTAGGGAACATGCAAATCGATTAGCATAGTGCGGATCTTCTCAACTATGGTTCAGTTGAACCTGTCCGCGACGCCGTTTTGTTGCGGCGGATATGCAACAGTCGGTTTGACCTGCGAATAAAACTGCTTCTGAGTGTTGTTGATCACGGCCTTGATCAATTGTCATCTAGGATATCTTCATATTGAAATACACCGTCACCAGCGCCTCGTACTCACGAAGTCGAGCAAACACCTCAGAATTTCTCTTCATCAGGAACAGCACAGCGAAGTGACTGTGATCATCTATGAAGGAAACGGAATACTTTGATCCGTCCCACGCAACTGGTTCGAACAGCCCACAGGCGTCGGAATGGACTCTTTCCTGTAGTCTTGAGCATATTAGACGGGTTCCGTTAAACGGTTCAAAGCAAAGTTTCCCTTGTACGCACGCGTTGCAGACCACCAACTTGTCTGCCTTGAGTTCAGCGCCATCAACAAGGTTGTTACTTATGATCGCTTTCATTTCTTGTTGACTGATATTCCTGAGCCTCTGGTGCCACGAACTAGTCGCTTCATCTTGATACAGATTTGCCGAAGGCACTGCAATGTTGACCTCGATCTCGTACAAGTAACCTCTCAAATTTGCAGAAGCAATGTCTTCATCGTTCTTCTTCAGAATCACTTCGGAATCGCAGAAGATGGCCACAACTCCACTCTTCACCAGTTTTTTTTACTGACATCAGATTGTCTCGTAGTTCAGGAACGTAGAGCACATCCTTCAAATTCAACGAAGTATTCTTGTTGCTGCTTCCGACGATGGTTCCAACGAACTTGGACACCAGCATTTCTCCTTCTTCGGCCACATGAATCTGGATGGGTTGCTTTAGCTTGCGAGTTTCCGAAAATACTTCCACTTCATTCACGAGGTAGTCGCTTGAACCCAAATCGAGCTTGAATACCACCTTTCCGCTTCGTCTTGCTGATCAGCCGAATCAGCTTCACAGCCCTTCTGTCGACAGTCCTTCTTCATATGACCTCGTTTTCCACACTTGTGACACTTGGCTTGAAACTTAATTGACTTCCGGTTCTTGTTTCCAGAAAACGCCGCCAATTTTACCTCACCTGAGTCCTCGTGTCGTTCGGTTCATTTGAGCTCGTCCGCCAATAAGCGTTGCTTCACAACTTCCAAATTCAGCTCTTCCTCAGGAATGTTTTCAAGTGCAGTTACCATCGTGTCCGGTAGGGGTTTGAAACAAAGAAATGACCAGGTCAGCTTCTTCGATCTTCACCCCAGAGGTCTTCAATTGCCGAATCAAATCTTCGAAAACCAGCAAATACTCTCGCATCGAATCACCGTCCCGTAGCTTCAGACGATTTGGCTGCTTCCTCACCAGGTTCTAAGTGCTGATCGATCGCTTTGCAGAAGTGTTTTCAAGCGCCTTCCACATTCCTTTGGCCTTTTCCTTCTCGCAGACGATCGCCAGGCATTCGTTAGCAAGAAAACTAACGATGAAAGACTTGGCCTTTCGACCGGATTCCAAAAACTTCGCCTTCTCAGCAGCAGCTTCCGGTGCGTCTTCAGTTAGCGTATTCAAAACGCCGACGCAGTCCAAGAACATCTTCACACGGATTCTCCAGTGCTGGAATCCTGTAACACCGTTGAATTGTGGAATGCCACACACAGCTTCTCTCGTAGAGGTGCCCACAACCTTCTATTAATAAGTACAGAGCTTGATATAATAACGTATGCTCTATTAAAAGTTTAGTTTTGGAATAAGGAGATTGATACTTGTCAAAGAAGCCAAGATTGCTGTGATGGAATTTTAACGATTGCTTGATTTGCTTGGGATCGCTTCAATGTCAAGACGTGAAAGCGGATCCAGTCACGAGTGGCTGGTCGAAGAATGACGAAAAACGAAATGTGGAAGACAGTCGTTTACTACGTTCTGCATCGTCGGCGTTGGATGGGTGGAACAAGTTGAATGCCATCTACGAAAAGACGTCAATGAAGTCGGAAACTTGCTTCACCGTATGTGCAGCTTAAATATGATCGAAGGGGGCAATATCGAGAAACACTTGTATGAGTAGGAAGAGCTTTTAGACAAGCTGTCATTTGCGGGTCTGGAAGAGTGAGAAAGTGTGCTACCAGTTTGGCAAACTGGGGCATTTTCACAGCCGAGAAGTGGCTCGAGTGGTAGTGTAGTGGAGCTTGGATAATTGGATGATACAGTCAAATGACGAACGGTGAGTCGTTCTTCGACAAACTTGACAGGAGTGCGTTAGGGAAGGTTATTCTGGCCGACGGATCATAGACGATTTCCGGTGGAATCGGTGGAGGTACAGTGAAATGTGTGAACGAGCAAAACAGTATGGTGGATATTCCGTTCAAAGACGTACTGTTCGTGCCTTCATTAGTCAGTGGACTCAAATCGGTGCGAAAGCTTGTGAGGAGAGGACTAAAAGTGGAATACAGTGGTTCGAAATGTGAAATTTTGACTCCTCAAGGCAACGTAGTGGGTAGTGCTTCCATTTCCCGGTGGTTTTCGGCATCCCGGGACTCGGGAAACTTAGATTTCATTTCCCGGGAAATTCCGGGATCCCTGGAAAGTTGTACATTTTCTACACAGTGTTGAAAATCGTTAATTGTGTTTTATTTTAGCATTGGTCATATGAAAAAAGCATTATCAAATGGATAAAACGTTACAATGGGTACATAAATGTTATGCAAAAAACGCGAAACATTACGACTTCTTCCTAAAAAATGATTTCACAAAAGTAAGTAGATTGACACTTTCAACAGCAATGTACGAACGCTTCTTGATGCAAAAATTTGCAGAATCGAAGAAAACTCGCTCGCTGTCAGTAGAAGTCGGTTTGATTTCAAGTTGTCGAAAAGTTTTTGCAGATTGCTAATCAACTTGCCGGTTAGTTCGTTAAGCATGACTTCCTTATGGATAATTTTTATACCGTCTGCTGACTCAACTGAGTGATTTCTTTCGGAATGTTCTTTAAAAGCACTCTCCTGTTCCTGCTGAAGAGTAAGTTCCTCAGGGTGCAGTGAACAAACTTCTTGAATTTGATGACACGCATGTTTCATGATCTACCATGTCTAGTAACCAGTTAGCTCCAAGGCTGCCGAGCAAGTGAAGGATTTTGCGACGGTGTACCCCTATTACGTCGGTCACTGCTGCATATGAGATCTCCTTTACCTACATTTGAAGTCTGTGATAGGAGAACACTTGGCATTTTCAATAATTTAATGTTGTAAATCAATAAATTCCAATATTGAAATCGACGCATAGAAATATTTCCGATGGATTGTGGCAAATATTTTGAAAATGTTTGGAGAAACAACAGAGAGTTAACGCTCAAAACCTGACCGCTTTTCGTGACGGTTGCAATTCGGATTTTTTTTTAAATTGTACCCCAATATAAATAACAAAGAAGTTGTCCTACGTTAAAAACCCTCCATTAACACATAAATGTCAAACCCCAGCGAACATTGCAAAAGCTTCGATGAAACTTTGAACGGTTGACAATGTTCTTTTTGAAAATAAACACGGGCGTTAAAGCTCAATCATACAACTAAAATACGCAGTGAATTTTACTTTTCGGGAAAACAGATAGCATATGACAAAACCATTAAGAATGATATTCAGAGCCTAAAGAGCCTAAACAATTACTCAACCACTAATGCCTTGTTCAGACTACAGAGTTATAACATGTTATAACGGTTGACAAATAATTTCAACAAGAAATTCGTCATCAAGATAGGCTTATATGTTATAACTGCTCAGTCTGGCCAGCGTTTAAGTTACACCACTGATAACGGATTTCAGTGAACGAACGGCACACAAATATGAGTGATTTGAATCGACCGCAAATATTCAGCTTCAGCTTGTAATGTTGGGTAAATGCAACAGATATTAATTAGGTTCATTGGGTCACTCAAACTCGCAAAATCATAGGTTTCTTTAAGATAGAACTCGAACTCAATACCGTTCTTTGCCATTGAAAAAAAGAATCACTCTCTCCATATACAATGACTAATATAGAAATATTTCTACTAGATTCAGAAATCCCGGGAAAGGAGAGAATCCCGGGATTTTTCATCTAGGGACATCCCGGGAATGAAGCTCTGGTAGTGGGTCTGGCGGAACTGCGAGGAAATCTGTTCGCGTTGAAAGTTGTCCCGAGGAAGTTCGGCTCCTGCAGAATTGACACTATACCTGTCACCGCCGGCTAAGTCATTAGGATCCGGTTTCACTGGATGAGAGCTTTCTAAGGACTTCAAGGTTCAGAATTACGGATTTGCCAAACTTAATTTCCTAAAACCACGAAGTTCGATACCTTACGCCAGGGGGTGCCCGGTATACTATAATCGACGGTTATAGTAGATACACAGTGGTGTGTCTTCTAAAGCGAAAAAGTGATGTAGCTGGCTCCATTAAGAGATTTGTCACGCTCGTCAAGAATACGTTTGGTCGGGCTCCATGTGTTACACTGAGCGAAACAAAAAGAGCACCATCATATTTTTTCCCAGTTGCTGGGAGAACCTCCCATCGTGCACATCGCAAAAATCGGTCGACTACGATGGGCTGCGCATGTCGTACGAATGTCGTACGAAATGGTTCTCGAAAACGAACCGACAGGTACAAGAAGAAGAGGCGCGCAACGAGCAAGGTGGATCGATCAAGTAGAAGGCGACCTGCGGACCCTCCGCAGACAATTTCTGTGTACAGCAGAGGCCACACCGGTCTTAGCCTGACTGGTAAGGTAAGTACCATCATATTTTTTGGAAATATTTCTCTCTATATATTAGTTTTTTTTGTTTAGAATGTTTTTTGACTGACTGTGTTGGTAGTTTTATAGAACATTAACCTTTATGCCAAAAAAATTATAAATCTCTAGTAATTCATGATTAGGGCCTAATAGCCATTTGTAAACAATGACTTTAAACGTTTATTTCCCACGAATCGCGAGAATTCTAGTATATCCAGTTACTCCTTATGGTAGAACTAACATTCTTCTACCAGATGCCGCTTTCATTTCATGAGAGTGATTTAAGATTCAAGAAAAATCGACATTTAAAGTCATTGTTTACAAATGGCTTTTAGGCCCTTAACATGAATTACTCGAGAAATAATGTGCGAAGTAAAAATAGTACCACCCTGTATTCAAGACACCCTGCCTGTCATTGGACAGGTGTATGATTTTGTTTGCACAAAGTTCTTTCAGAGGCTACGTTTTCTTCAAGTTGCAGTGATCTTTGATTATTGTTTCCTGCAATTTATCATCCATGGGTCGATCAAAGCATCTTACGTTCGAGAAGATATCGGTTGGAAAATATTCCGATCACACACTGTGGTCGGAAATTTCTTGAAAAATGGCGATAAAACTGACCGCATAGAGAAACGTGAAAGGAAAAGTAAGCTTACAGCGAAGGATATCCGGAGAATTGGTAGAATCGCAGTGTCTAGAAGAGAACAGCATTGTAAATCTGCGCGGAGATGGAGCTTCCGGTTAACACACGTGTTCAACAAATTTTGTGAGTAGCGAGAGCTTAGAGTGACGTAAAGGCTAGGAAAGTCCAACCGCACAGAACGGCATAAGCTGAATCGTTTCAAATTTGCAGAAAAGTACATTTCCTGGACCTATGAATGGAAAAACTTGCTGTTTTCGGATGAAATGACGTCCCGGATGGATGACACGACTTGTTCAAGAATCCGGATGTGAAAATCAGCAGGAACTTTGGTGGTGGAGCACCAATGGCTTGGAGCGCCCAGGGGGCTAGCCACTCTGCCACGTTGTGTTTGTGTTTCAGTGTGTCTGAAGGTGTTTCTGTGTTTCAACTTATCTGTCACTACTACAGTCGAAAATTTACGCTTATTGGCAACCATGGACCTTTTTGGCGGTTAATTCATGCATACTTATGCATCATTCAAATCACATATATGCCGGCGAGAGGGAAACAAAACAGTGAGAAAAAAACAATCGGTTCGTGTTAGTGGTGCCAGATTTGACTTTCATGTGGGTTGGAATGTTTAAAGTGTGGCGGATTGTGTTTTTTAGGGTGATAACATAAGGTGGCCGAGTGACTTACTCCCTGGGGGCGCCTTTTCGTTTCGATAAAAGCATCCGTTGGCGTAGATTTTCACTAAAATGAAGTCCGAAGATTACATGGAGGTGCTCGAGACAACCTTGGTTGAACACGGCGAGTCACTGATGGGTCCAGACTTTGTTTTTCAGATAATGGCGGCCATTCACAACTCAAAACTGACTGAGCTGTGGTTTTCTGACAAAAACATTCTCAACTGGCCAGTTTGTTCTCCGGATCTGAATCCAATCGAGAACCTCTGGTCTTTTCTTGTATGTCGCGTTTACAAAAAATGGTAAGCAATTCGACAACGCAAACATGCTGAAACAACGAGTTCGAGTACGCTGGGAGAAGATAAATCAGGATATGCTGGAAAAGCTGATTATGACCATGAAATCGTGACTTATTAAAGTTATCCGAAACAATGGCTCAAGTACACATTACTAAGTGCTGCTTCAAGTTGAATTTTGAGAAAAAAATGTTTTTTGGTAAAAGAAAAGGTGATATTATATTTATTTCGACCTATGTTTTAAGTATTTAGTAGTGATATGTAAATAGTCTCAGAAGACTAAATAATTTTACATTGGCTTGAATTGTTAAGGCTGGGCTACAATGGGGAGCGCAACGGTGCGGTGCGGCAGTTTTTGACATAAAATATATGGATTAACTGTCAAAAGCTGCCACAACCAAACAAGAATTCATTTAAATTATAGGTAAGTAAACATTTATACATATCAAAAAAATATGGTGGTTCTATTTTTATTTCGCCGGGTGTATTACATTAGATGGCGGGGCTGAATATACCGGTAAAGATTTGAAGCGGTAGCTTGATCAGGAGGGCATCCAGGCGCAGTTCACTGCAGCCTACTCCTCTCAACAAAACGAAGTGGCCGAGCAAAAGAACCGCTCGCTTCAAGAAATGGCCACATGTATACTTTTGGATACTGGCCTCGATAAAAAGTTTTGGGGGAAGTGTATATCTTGCAGTCTGCACCTTGTAATACACTCTAGCACTTTTCGGGACCTTTTGGTACTAGTATCTTTGTTTTTGTTTTGATTCGCTACACGCTCATTTGGATTCATCCAAATTGGGTAACTTTTACTCATTTTCATAAAACAGCCTGAAACGTCAAACCATGGGTAAGACGATTTATGAAAGTGGGTAAATCTGACTCTGTTATTCATATATCTGATATATGTCTACTGGTTGTACAATTGACACAATTTTTTACTTTTTTCAAAGGTTTAAAGGAAAAACAGTGATCACAGTGAACTGCATTGAAGCTTCCGAACGCTTCCCGAAAGCTAATGTGAAGATTTTCGATTTGTTCCGGATTCAACTCGTCCGAAAGCACGTCGAAAATATTGTTTGTGAGTGCATCCATCATGTGCAGTCGTTGTCGAGTAGTACCCGGGAGTGCATATTGGCCACGGTTGCCATCCAGGATCTGTTTGTTTGCAGGTGCCTGGATGAAAATTTTGACATGTCGCAGCTGATGGGCGACATTGTTAGGGTGTTCGATTTGTGAAAGCTACCCAACAACTTCCCGCAGAGAAGGTTCGAACTGATCGGACTGATGGCTAAAACATTCCCGGAATGCGATGAGTGTTGCCAAGGATGAACTGCTGGAGGAGAGCTATCCTTCATTGATCTAGCTGGCGCGTGCCTTGCAGGGATTGAGCTCCTATCTGGCCAACTGTCTCACTGTATGTATGAATATGATTAATTATAGTAGTCGATTTATATGAAAAGAATAGAAAAAAGGTAAACAATAGCAGCCATAGATATATTTTAATTTTAATATTTTACTCAATTTACATAAAAACCATACTGAGTAGAACCAACCCAAAATCAAATAAATTGTGGGTTCATCCTAATTTGGGTATAGATTTGGTTACCCAATTTTGAGTAGTTCAAATTTTCATGATTTTGGGTTAGCTTTACTAAAATTTGGGAAAATCCGAATGAGCGTGTATGTTATTTTGACAGAAAACTTAAAAATAAATGAATAAAATATATTCATTTTCTTCATGATTATCCAGCCGCTGCTGCTAAAAGATGAGTTTGTGATCATAGCAATCGACATGGTGTGGTTGATTGTTTTGAGAGCGGATGGGTAAAACGAAGGAGCGGTTTGAGGAAATTGACGTTTGAAGCAAATCGTGAACTGACCTATTTCAATTCACTTTCCCACACATGCTCGGAATCGCACTCATACAAATTGTAAGTTTATGTACAGATTGCGGAGCTGAAGAAAACATTTTTATGACCGGAAAGCAATCCGCATGCTTTTATGTTAATATGTCCCTGCAATTGGAAACTTTATTCCATGGCTATGAAATTTTCTGATTCTAATGCTCATTTCTGAAGGTAAGTTTCGATAGAAAAGAAGGAAACAGAGGGATTATCTACTAAATATTGGCAGTTCTAATTATAGATTACATACAGCTTCATCCACTATCCCAGGTGCTGAATAAACTGCCTAAAATCCGTCCCGTTCCCTATTACAAACATACAACGAATATTAATGTTGCTGATAAAATACTGATTAAGTATTTTCCAGGATGCTTTTCATTACTAATAGAATTCTCAGTCGAAATCAACAATCTTCCTGATCAACCATGATAAGCACCAGTAATCTGTTCAAAGTCTCAATACTGATTTTCACTGTGTTCGGCTTATTGTTTTGATTTCTATTGCTGACGTCATAATTTTCTGCCTTTTCGCGTTTCAACAATGTCCTCAATTTTGATTTAACTAATTACTTTTGCGACTGATCTCGCCCCGTTTGACTAAGTATATAAAAAAAATCCATTCGACCGCATCTTACTCAAGTATATAAAACATTCCTCTAATATATGAGTTTGAGTTATCAGTAATCATCTGATTAACTTCTTTTTTGTTTTTTGTTAGCTAATGTTTTCAATAAGTTTGCTGCGACTCTTGTTTTCCGTTTTGTTGTTGATAACTATCTCAAAAGTTACATATGTGTGTGTGTGAGTTTGCTTGGCTAAAGGTTATATAGTTTTTGTTTACCTAGATTTCGTTAGTTATTGCAAGGTTAGTAGAGTAGAGCTGCTGTATTGTTTTGATTTTTTCTTTCATTTGTTTTCCAATGAAAATTGATCAGAAAAGTTTCCTTGATTGCGCAGTTTTTGATGCGGAGGGAATGTCAACATAAATCATCATCTGGTGCTTGCTATGATTTGAGAATGAGAAATGCGGGTTTTTAAAATTATGTACAACTGTTTTCGTTGACAGCTCGTCGGATGAAGTCTAATAAAATCTATCAGTTATGTACAGAGTGTAAATAGAAACCGGATTGAATTAAGTAACTTGACTACACACACGATTTTTTTTTGTCTCGTTCCGTTTTTATTTCGGAATTGTTTTTTTCTCAATTGGTATACAATGTCTTCTTGTCCCTTCAATTTCTGACGTCAACTTATCTTAGAAAGATAAAAATTCAATGTTTGCCCTACGTGTTTTGATCGGTTTTATAAAAAAGGAAAACTTTAAAAAAGTCTCTTAAAGTTTTGATGCCGTCGCTAGAAGAGTGTGAGTGTGAGTATTGTTTATATCAATCGGTTAAAACCAGCCTCTCGCTATGCGTTCGGGATTTTCGCTCTATTGTCCGCTACACACTACAGTTGCATCGTCGGAAAAAGTCTATCGCTCCGCGTGTTCTTCCTTCACATGTGTTCTATGCATCGTTAATCAATTTAAAATTCTTTATGAAAATGTGAACATATTTTCTTAACTTGTAATCAGTCACCGCGAATAATTGAGTGAAGGTCCCGTGGTAACCCAACAGGACCAGGGCCGCCACCAGAAGGGCGAGCGAGGCCAGAGCCGCAATCAGTACCACCATCGCCAGGGTTCCACCGAGGAGAATCCACGAGGCTGGATCATCACCAACGGCAGCGGCCGCGGCAGAATCACCCGGATTGAGGAATTGAACGATTTTGATACTACTAGTGCTATCGCTGTTAGGGCCGTCGTCATCGTGACGGCTGCTATAGGTCGTCACAGTAGCCGTTGGGGTCTCGAAAGAATTAACGATCGTAGTTGCCGGTGTTGATGATGGTGTTGGTGTTGTTGCCGTTGCTGCAGCCGCTGCCGCATTTGTTGTCGATGATAGCGATGATGGCGATGGTTGTTATGATACGAGGAAATTCGGTGCCGAAAATAAGACAGACAGCGTTGCGATGATCGTAAACAGCGTGAAGATGATAAGGCACAAACGATCGACCACCATTGCGGCAAACTTCCAATCACGAGTGACGTCGCTACTTTCGTCCTCTTTGCGAAGCTGTAAAGGATGGAAAGGAGAGAAGCCATCGCTCATAATTGTAGACACTGTCTCGGAAACAAACTGTCGTGGGAATTTGAGGCCAAGCGGGAGCTTTTCGGGCCTCACCGCTGGGCTGCAAATTGCGACGGCTTATTTGGGGCATTCCACCGGTCTTTTAGACGATACAATGTGTACATTTATAGTTCGCCTATCGGAGTTCATGCTATCGAGCCAACAACGATGTCAACTTCATGGAACCAATGCCAAAAGAATATCTTGTAATCTCAGGAAATGATTGTGTTTTTTTTTCTAAAGTTTTAACCAAGAGGGGGGTCATTCAAACGGAACAAAATTCCACCAAATTGGCATCGCTGCAGGCTCGACAAATTGCACTACAACTCACCGTGTCGGTGATGTACCGAAGCTCCTTTAGTATAAGTGCTAGCTCGTACTCGGCCGAGGAACTTAGACATGTATGCGATGAAACGGTTTCGTGTAGGCGACCACCAACGCCGCTGGCAGCACTGATCGTTCCCAGGCCGGCACTCCGTCCGATGGTGTCCGTTGCGCCACCGCCTCCCAGTGGACCGACAGTGCCATCAGCGTCTCCCTGGCGATACATCGTCCGGTAGTAGGTCGGATTGTGGGGCAGCGTGCTGCACCGATGATTGCACCGAAAGTCGTCGTCAATGTCCAGCACGTTGGCCAGAAGGGACTTGGATGATCTGCAGTGAGGAGGGGAATAGATACGCATATTTCTGAACTGTTTGTATACATTTCGCTAAGCGAGGGCAAAAGCGTTTCAGTCAATCTGCGGTAGCCATGGGAGCGGAAACAAATGAAAAAAATAAACAAACTAACCTCTCTCGCATTTCAACCTCCTGCAATTGTTTGTTCTTCTCGTCCACAGACTGGCGACAGGGATGGGGAAACGGTTCGCCCGGACGACTCATCCGAAGAATGCACGGCAACCAGCTTAGGAACACCACTCGAATCTGTCAAAAGTATGTGTCTTGTTCGGTAAACTCGACTCAACTCGTCCCAACTCCCATTTGCAACTTACCCATTCGGACATCACGTGCGTGTCGGCATTCCGGTGGTGGTAGTTCAGAATCAGGATTGTGGAAACCACGGAGGAAGCCACCATGAACATGATACAATTGAAATAGGTTCCTGTTCGGAATGGGAAGAGAAAAGAAAACTAAGTGAAGCAATCAAAATTCCATTTCACAACAATTCGAAACGCCATCTATGTGCATCGTTTTCAGGCGGAAGTCACTTCTTCGCGTGAAGGCAGCCTGTAATGGATTCCTGTAATTTAATATAATATTTCAAATTCAACCTGTTGCATTTCCCCCACTTAGTCGGAGTTGGAAGAGCAAACAACTTGACGTTGCCCAGCAGTTAGACGTCGTGCACTTCCCGAGTAAAGTCTGACATCATGCAGATAGCGATTCGGAAACTAGTTTTGATGTCAACATCAAATGGAAATCAAAATTTGTTTTCGCCTAATTTACTGTCAAACTTAGTTTTCTTCTTGCTTTAATTCAGCTCTCTTTCTTAGTAGAATATCTCGTAGAATACTCATTTTGCTCTCACTGATAGCATGATCGGACTTTACGGGCTGTCACAGAAATAACTTGATCGTTTAACAGTCAAAACGACCAAACCGACAGCAACTCGAGCTATCATTATCAGCAACATCACCACATCATAAATAGTTTTCAATTTGCCCCAACACTCTACTCGGGTTACTCGTTGTTGCTCTGTCAAAAGTCGTACAACCGTAGTACCAACTGCAATTGACCTCTCCTCGCATCCCGGGGATTCCTCCTTTCGCTTCACTTACAACAACGACCCCTCCTGTTATCCGATTGTGGAACGCCGGTTGTAACAACTCTGACACCTCGTAAGTTTATTTTCCGAGTTTTTGCGAGAAAATTTTCCTGCTTCACTTCCTGTTCCTCGTTTGGATGTGGGTGGGAAAATTGTGCATAGTGAGCTGTGTGTGTGTGTGTGTGGAGGAGTCGAAACTAACTCTGTGGTTCGATCTGTTTTCTTTTCACTGCTGATGATGGCCGGTTCGAAGACGGTAACTTTAAGGTTAGAAGGATCAGAGACCAACACCGCCCGACTTGAGCTCTGAACTGGCGTTTTTCGAAGCCACAAATGTCGTGTTCTGCAGTTTTTGTGCCACGCTTACTTTGTTACTTTCTAGTTGACATTTGTGCTCATCAAATCGCTAGGTGGCAATATTTACTCTTGGATTTCATAGTGTTTCTTCCTTGAAAATTTGATGGTCCCGCATGGTTTGAGATGGTGTTTGAGATCACTTTTGAAAGCACAGTGATGAAATAGTAATGTGAACCCCAAATCATAAGCTTTGTAAATCAATTTCTATTCTGTTTTGATCAATTTCAACTCCTACTTCTCTCACTCACGGTTGCATGGCAACAAATTAACACACTCACACACACACACACACACACACACACAAACACACACACACACACACACACACACACACACACACACACACACACACACACACACACACACACACACACACACACACACACACACACACACACAAACTCGCACAGTGTGAGAGTCCACTTTGTGTCGTAGTTCCCACGGAACCAATTGAAGTGGACAGTCACACTAATTAAACATTTGTGGCCGTGTTACTCGTGGTCAGTTGAACTACATTCTAGGAAGCTTCTTCCCACTCAACCTTCACAAGAACGTTCTAATTATTGGCATTTCCTTTCGATTTTCCAAGATTTCTCTTCCCTCAAGCCCAAGATCTTTCGATTGGTCGAAGTTCTAGGTTTTTTTGGAGCATTGCAGTCCTTTGGCACAATTTTGACGTTGTTTTTCGCATACCATTTCTGACCCACTTTCCCATAATTACAAATTGCCAAATCTGGCCAAAACAACTTAGGACATGTGTGCTTCTGAATAAAAAGGATGAAAGCCATTTCTTTGGGTATCTTTCGGCGAACACCAAATACTTTTTAGCGAACTTCGACAACTTTATTAGCTGTTGCAACTGGGAGCACTGTACCACAACGTCTATCACCGCTTCGCTTCACCACGGCGAAGAAAACGTCAACGCGTCGCGTCACTGAGGCGACTGAATGTCAGCAAGACAGCGGCCGCTGAAAACTAACCACTTGGAGTGTTGTGAAAACATAAAATCTAAAGTTATCTGAATTGATTAATCTCATTAATATTCTGTATTCTCTAAATAAGTGAGTAACTGGAAATAATCTTAAATCCTTATTTGCCTACAATTTTATACATTACGATTATAGCTGAAATTTATACTTTGGATTACTGAGTTGCGGCAACACAACCTGTGACACTGAATTGTGTAAGTCCTAACCTAAAATCTACTGTAAAACAAAGGTGCTAAACCAATTAGTTGGTGGTCATTTACCGCGACTATAATGTATCTTGCGCAAAATGACGCACGAGTACGGTAAGAGTATTTTGCAATGGAGGATGCCGGGTGTAAATGCAGTGTCATTTTGCAATCGGAAGAGTTAGCAGCGTGCAAGAAAAGATGCACGGAACAAACCAACCATCAGAGCAGGCGATACAGTTTGAAACAGGTTTACTGTGGAGATATGATGTTGTCGAATTCCCGACAGCTGCAACGGCTAAAGAAACGACTGGAATGTCTTGAGCGTAGAATGCATGCTGGATCCACCGCTAGCATGAGAACAATTCAGGATACTGTCGGCGTTGGCGTGACAACAGGCTGAACTGCCCGTACTGAAAACCATGCGCGCATGGACGTCGACTAGTATGGAACGGTGCTGCCAAAGTGGATGGAATATCTCTGACTTCACGCTGCCTAAAGTGCCCAGAACCAGCGAAGTTCGCTTCAGGTGTTCTGTCACGATTCGACTTTGCAAATTGAGGTTCCCGGCAGACATAAAAGAAATGTCTCACCAACTGCTGATTCGCGAGCAGATCGTCATTCTCAGCGCTCCTATTCCGAGACGACTAGCGAACTGCAGAAATCTTATGATGGATGTATGCAACATCTCGATTCACGTGCTCGCCGCTCGGCTGGCATATTAGCAATAAATGCCGAAGAATTCAACGATCGTTTCCAGAGCAGCGAGGGAATTTTGAAAACCACTACGTTGATGACTATCTTGATAGCTTCGAGAGTGAAAGTGAGGCGGAACGGGTGTCCCATGAGATCCGGTTCATACATAAGAAAGGGGGATTTCAGCTCAGAAATTGGTTGTCGAACAGTGTCAGAGTTGTATTTAAGTGGACTAAGCGAAGAAGAACCACTGAAAGGTAAAAGCCTTTGCTTGAGCGCAGTGGAGAACAGACTGTGGTTTCCAATGAGAAATGAAAGAAGCAGTCTAGGAGCTGATCAACAGCGGTGAACGAACAACTAAACGTCAAACGTCAAGATGCTTGATGGGGATGTTCGACCCATTGGGGCTTCTGCGTGTATTCTAGTTCATGGCAAGAATGTTTGCTCCAGGACGTATGGTGAGCAGGACTGCACACCGGGATGCAAGGTGCCGTGGGAAATTTTGAACGGCGGAGCAGGTGGGACCGGTTTGTTTCCCACGATGGCAGCCTTGCGAATCCACGCACCTACTCCAAGGAAGCAATGGTGCAGACGTATAGAGACTCAACTGCACATCTTCGTCGACGCTAGTGACGTCGCTTTTCCGCAGTGGCCTATTTCAGAGTAGTCAATGAGGAAGGCGAGACCAGTAAATGCTCGATAGCGTTACCGCAAAAACAAAGGTTGCCCTTGCTGAAGCCATTGGCCATTCTCCGCTTAGAGCCATGGCAGCCGCACTCGGGCAGCCGTGCCGAAGACGTTCGTTACAGGAGAGTCCCCAGCGTCGAAGTAAAGCGCGGCGATTTCTGTGCGAGTGGAACCACGCCACGGTCTGTCCGACCTGGTTGCTGGCCGATCATCGCCGCTATAAACAATATGTGGCGTGCCGAATAGGAGAGTTGTTAACACCGTAGAACGGATACAGCCGAATGGACGCTGCCGGGTGCCAAGTAAGTCTGAACCCAGCAGACGCCGCGACTAAGTGGGAAAAGAGAAGTATGTCCAGCCATAACCGACGAGATTGGTTCACGGAGACCGGAATTTTCAACGTCCAGAGATACGGTGGCCGGTTGCAACCGCTAATCGCGATTCAATCAGCAAGAAGAGCTACGGCCATGCTTCTGTGATCCAGGGAATAACGGATCTGGTGAATGAGATTACACTTTTTCTCGCTTCTCTAAATGGCGTGAATTGATAGGTTGCCATAGCGTGCGTACATCGCTTCGTTGAGTAACTGCAGACGCAAACAATCGAGGAGAGAAATTTAGATTGCTGAACCTGAGCCACGAAGGAGTTAATGAAGCCTTAAAGAGGTAAACTTTCGATGTTGCCCACGTTGTAATGCGTTGTAAAACGCATTCAGCTGTAACTGGAAGTTGTCGTTTTTGCTTACCGCCAGATCTCGCTTTCCGATCACCTATGCCAGCCGCCCGGAAGCGTTTTAAAATGGTACATACTGTTGACCGATGGATTCTGGAGTGATCTTGCGCGTCATATGTGCTTAACATAGACGGATTCTCTCAACTTTTCCACAGAATTTTTCCATGTACTTGTTGTTCCTCTCGACTACATTTTCAATAACAAAGTTCAAACGTCAACGAAGTGTGTTTTCAGGCGATACAAACACAATGAAATTTCGTCAGCTGTATTGGTTTGTGCTAAAATCTGCCGAAGTTAAATTCGGATACTTTTCTTCTAGTGAAGTTTCGGAATTACTTCAAGGATCACTGAAACTTTTCAATTATAAAGGTGTTTCGACCAAAAATTTTGTCGACTTAAATTTGATGCATTTCCGTTCATCGTGCATAAATAATTTTTGCACAACCCTCATTTTGAAGATGTGTGCGTGTATCATCATTAGGTTCTCGCCGTGCGATCTCGCAAACTACTAGCGTGCTGCTTTACACGTATAGGGATCGATTTGTTTATTGTTTTCAACCACGAGATCAACTGTCAAAATGTTCAGGTTGACAACGGTTTGTTTTTATTTTCTAACCAACAAAACGATTGTATTAGTCAAACTGCTTACTAACGCTAATAGTGGCAGAGAAGTCTATGCCTCTATTTTGATTTTGAGATTAGTCCTTCAGTTATCAAAATGTCGTCAAAGGACGAGAAGCAACGCATCAAAATTTGCACGTGCATGGCGAAAATCCAAACTACTCTTCACGCCAAGTTGGCGAAATTGTTGAATGTGGCTAAATGAACTGTTACCAACGTATTAAAAGTGTTCGGTGAACGTTTGTCGACAGCCAGGAAAGCTGGATCGAAGGAAAGCAGGCAGAGCCACAGAGACAACAAAAGAGTTGCCCGCCGTTTTGAGCGGAACCCCAACCTCTCCATCCGAGATGTCGCAAAGAAGCTGAAAGTGGTGCCTTCAACCGTGGATAGAGCTAGAAAACGAGCTGGACTGTTGACTTTCAAGAAAGTGGTGACTCTAAACCGCCACGATAAACAAAACACGCCGGCAAAGCAAGATCGCAAGCGTTCTACCGACGATGCTGACGAAGTTTAATTGCGTGGTACAGGGACGATGAAACTTACGTCAAGGCAGACTTTAAACAGCTTCGTGGACAGGACGATCTACGGCAACCGGACAGAAAAAGGTGGCAGATCTTGTATAGCATCTTGCCATTACGGAAAAAAGGCCATGGAGTAGTACACTGCTAACAGCGTTCAATTGGTGCCCAAGGACAAGCATCCACCAAACACGCCAGAGCTCCGCCCAATCGAACAATATTGGGCCATCGTCAAGCGGAACCTTAAGAAGACTCAAGAAGCTCTTGTGAGCGAGAGACAGTTCAAGGCAAACTGGCGTTTCGCGGCGAATAAAGTGGACAAGGAGACAGTGCAAAATCTTATAGCAGGTGTTGTTGAAAATTGACTTTTTAATCAAAGCTTTGATCGACTAACACACATTACTGTTTGACCAAATTTTGATCGAAACACCCTTTACCTTGAAAATAGAATCAATTCAAATCAATGAAAATAGAATCAATATGTATCGCAGAAAAAGTTTGAAATTCCTGTGATTTTGCCAAGAACCGTATTTTAACATTATTTTGTTCAACTGCGTATTCTTCAGCTTTATGAAAGTTCTACGCACTTCTCAACAGTTACATGAATTGGTCAGTACTTATAAAGCATCTGAAATTGATCAAACTCATCAAAAATCATTTTCTGAATTACTATGAATTTCGGAATATCTGTGGAGATTGGGTGAAAATATAATGAACCTGACAAAGTTGATTAAGCTTCTTGGAAGTTGATTAAACTTATTGGATGTTTCAAGATAACCATAAAGTTGCTCGTTTTCTTTTGAGAAGAGACGTGGAAGAACTTCAGAAAAGTCCATTGAATTGCCGAAAAAAAATCTGAACGTCCATGGAAACTTGATTGAATTTCCATACTTTTGGAAATAACGAGAATTTGAAGAAGCAAGTTAAGCTCTCTCAGAAGTTATGTGGACTTTCATTTTTCATGATAAAACAATAATTTCTACAGAAATTGCAAAATTTTCAGAATCTCCAAGATTGTGATACGGCAGAAATTCCTTGAAATTGATCAAACATTAAAAAATGGTTCATATCTTGATTCTTGATTCTTGAAGTTTTCTGAACTTCTGGGAGGATAATTTAATTTCAGTATGAGTTCTGCAAAACTTATGGAAAGAACCCTTCACTTTGGGAACTTCACTTAAATCACGTGAAGCGCTCTGAATGTTATACAAAATTCCCTGAGTTACTCGGACATATCCTGAATAATTCTGGGAACATGCCTGAACTTTTGGGACGAAACCACTTAACTTCTGAGGAGAGTTCCTTGAGTTTTCTTGAATCTTCTCTCAAACTTCATGGAGAATCTTAAAACCTCATTAACTTCTGGGAAGTTCCGTGATTTTCTTGAATCTTCTCTAAACGTCAGGGAGAATCTGAAAACTTCTGGGATGATTCTAGCATTTCTAAGAACTATCCTGAACTTCTGATAAGTTCCCTAGTTTCGAAGTAGCTCACTGAATTGGTACGGGTTTTTTTTCGAACTTTTGGAAAGCATTTTCGTTTATCAGTTTCTTCACCTCTTTCAATGCACAGTGGTCCAAAATGCGTATTTAGCTGGAAAGATACTTTTTCAGCTTAAGTTTAAAGTTTTGGGGCAAAATTGTCTTTCACAAAGTTGTTTTTAATAACAAGGCGCCTTATTCTCAGTGTGGAATGACTTTTTTATATGCATATAATGTATGCCTTTAATTTTTGCGAAATGTTGTAGAATAAATAATTTCAAGCAACTTTGATGGTAGAATTTTTCTGTACTTTTTTATATGACCGAATAAGATAATTTTTTCCTACGTAGCTTAGGGTGTCCCTATAGCAATCAGATATTTTGCTGTTACTTGTTTATTTCAAATTCTTCAGCAAAATTGCCTTCCGATTGATTCTAAAACAATAAAAGTTAGAACTTTTGGTGTGCTGAAATCGTCCCTTTCGTATGTCAAACAAAAGTTATTATGGTTTTTTTTAAACAAAATAGGTTTTTTTTAAATGCTGGTTTTTCTAGTTGGGGCAAACCAAATATATATTTCTAAACAGCATTTGAAAGGATTTTTATAGTTGCATGGAAACTTAAGATAGGTTATTTTTTCAAATTGAGTAAAACATATTTGAAAAGGGCGTAATTTTATAAAAAAAATCGTTAATTACTCGCTAACAATAGTAGACATCGGCAAGATTTGTACGTCAAAACTTTTATCTATTAAATAAGTTTTTTAAGTTATAAAATCATATGAAGAAAACGTTGTTGGAAAAATAGTTTTTTGCTCTAATTTTTGTTTTTCAAATTTTTCAACATCGTTGTCTTCAGATGAATTTTATAACTTGAAAAGGTAAAAGTTTTGACGTATAAATCTTGCCGATATCTCCTACTGTTAGCAAATTATTAACGATTTTTTTAAATAAAATTACGCCCTTTTCAAATGTGTTTCACTTAATTTAAAAAAATAACCCATCTCAAGTTTCCAGACATAATATGCAACAATAAAAATCCTTTCAAAGGCTGTTAAAAAATATTTTTTTGGTTGACCCCAACTAGAAAAACCAACATTTGAAAAAGGCCTATTTTCTTACAAAAATCTTAATAACTTTTGTTTGACATACGATAGAGACAATTTCAGCACACCCAAAGTTGTAACTTTTATTGTTCTTGAATCAATGCCAAGACAACTTTGCTGGAAAATTTGAAATTAAAACGTTACAGCAAAATAAGTTATTTTTATAGGGAACCCTAAACTATGTAGGAAAAAATGCTCTAATTCGGTCATATCAAAAGGTACAATAAAAACTATACCATCAAAGTTGCTTGAAATTAGTCATTCTATAACTTTTCTCTGAAAATAAGGACCACCCTAGCTTTCATTCACACCAAAATAAGCACACAACAACTTTGTAGAAGACAATTTTGCCCCAAAACTTCGAACTTAGGCTGAAAATGTATCTTTCCAGCTAAATTCGCATTCTAGACCACCGTTGCAACGTTGAGGAGTGCAAATACTGCGGGCTGTAAGTCTTCAGGATAGCTTTGCTAAAATTTCTCAGGGTCGGCAAGATTGTTGACTCCACATTCATCACAATTTTCGTAGAGAAAACTAGTTGAAGAACCGTACGCCAACATCCGTAAGGCTGCAGTGAATTTTCGTAACGGGCTCAGGCCGACTTTTCCAGCTGCTTCGCAACTCAGATAGAAAAGTCATCAGATGACTCTAGTTGTCCCATAATTTCCAGGAACATCACTTTTGGCATGCGAAAATAACGCAGAAAGTGCTTTTCATCGTAGGTAAGCGTTTCGCTTAAACAGCCTTGGAACAGCCTCTGATGACCGAAGCAGAAATCACGGTCAGTGTTGGAGAGTCACCTTGTCCGTTTTGACTCGTGTATTTCTGCTGCTATATTACAGATCAGCATCAGCAATGAAATACATGCATTCACATACTCACCTTCAGCCAAACGAAAAAGCACGCTTCGTCTGCTAACGACGCACTACCTGCAGTAAAAAATATTTGGTCAAACCAATCCAAGGCAAATAGTTTGCGAAAAATCTGCAGTCTCTGAAACAAAAACTTCTGATCTCTGATGATGAATGATTAACAGGATGAAAGGTGTTGGCGAGTTTAACAACAAGAAATACAACACCGATGCGGGGAACGCCAAGTTGGTCTATTAAAGCTGGTTCTATTTACGTTTTGCTGATACAAATCAGGTATATATTTGTTCCAAAAATAAACCACCGTTGAAGATGCTCTTAGTTATAAGTTGTGCAAATTAACCCAACATTAAAGTTTAAACTTTTTCGCATATTTCCTCCGCGACCTGTAGAGTACGACTACCTTTTAAATGCTAGATTGTCAGAAAAACATCTGTTCCATATCTACTTCTCAATAATCAAACTATCTCCCACAGTTAACCTCACAATCATAAAAGATATATCTTTTCACACGTAATAAAACTTCTGGCGAACAAACAACCCGCCAGCAAAGAGCATTACATAATTGAGTAGATCACCGTGGTTTCCTCCTTAGGAAGATTGGTGGAGTTTTATTAGTTTTTCTTCGCCGCCACTTACCGAAAGAATCCCATCACGTGCTATTCTAAGCCGGCAGAAAAGAAAAAAAAGTTTGACCCACTCAACCTGGTTCGACGGAATGGACGGAGGAGCTCTCGGGGAAAATCAACTCCATCCCGAATTGATTTGCAACCATAGAAGGATATTGAATTGTGTCCTGGCAATGTGCGATAATTAATTTGTGCCCGGCTTCGTGGGGGATTTTGGTTTACTCCAAATCACACAGGGGTGATTGTTGAAAACTTTTCCCATCGTAACGAGAGAAAGGCCGCACGATGAAGGGCCCGTGGGAAAGCAAAGTTTCAATATAGCTTCGATTAGTTTCCTTCGAAAATGTGGAGCGTATGAAAGATACCTCGTAGTTGCTTTATTGAATTTAAGCGCGGGTTTTATTGGGTTATCAAGGCTGATCAAAACTGCAAATTTTGTTTGTAGATTACTCAAAGGGTCTTTTTTCTTTTTAACTCGCTTTCACAACAAGCTTATTTCTTGCTCTCAACTTAGTGTTCTAAATGCACTTCCATAGCTATTAATTGAAACTGCCAGGTAGCATATTTGCATTAAAGGGTGTCCACAGTTAAATTGCATCACTTTCAATAAGCTGTAACAGTTCACATTTTGAGTTGATTTCAACGAAATTTTCGGGTGAAATGACCTCAGCGTGTAGTTTCATCGTGAAATGTGTCGTAAAGGGTGTATTCGATAAAAATGGCACACAGAAAATCTTCTGTAACTTGTGAATCGTATGAGTAAAAAACCTAGAAATTTGAGTAGATCTTATCCATAGTGTATTATTCACATCTGTCAAGTTTCATAGTTATATTCAGTAGTTCCAGTCATGTCGTCGAAACAAGAAATTGTCCGTGAGAAAATTTTGTGCACTCACAATCAAAATCCAGGGGCGTCCCACCGGTGGATTGCTAAAAGGCTTGGAATTGCAAATACAACTGTGTCTCGTGTAATAAGAACCTCCAAGGAGCGTCTGAATGTCCAAAAGAAGGAAGGGAGTGGTCGTAAAAGTGGTCCAATGGACAGTAAAATGGCCAGGAAAGTCGTACAACAATTCTAACGGGTGTCCACTAAAAATGAGAATGATTTCAATACTTTTCCATCAGAACAAAAACGGCCGCATAGAAATGTCACTTTAGATGAATGAATCGTTGCACTCTCCAGAAAATTTTCATACACTCTTATTTCACTCTAACATGTTCAGTCGTGTTCAGTATGCCGTCGAAACAGGAAGAACTGCGCGCGCGTTGTACAATTCTTTCAAGCGAACGAAGATCGTGGAAAAAATACACGGTGGACCATTTTTGTCGTGAAAAGTTCCGGTATCCACCGTATACCGTATCCTGGCATGCATGAGAGTAACCCGGAAGAAAGGTTGCGGCCGTCCAGCGAAAATAATGAATGAGAAAACGCTCCGCTCGCTGCAGCATGTTCAACAACAAGGATTCGGTAAGTCAACGGGAAGCAGCCCGAAAGTTCCATTGTTCGAAGTCACTCATCTGCAAGACGCTAAAGAAAGAAGGAATAGTGTGTAGAAAGAAAACCAGATCCCCAGAGTACACAGATGAGCAGACTCAAACCGTGAAATCCCAATGCCGCTGGATGACTCGGAATTACGGCGGAAAATCTTTCGTTCTGGACGACGAAAGCTACTTTCCTCTTTCGAAGTCTCAGATACCGGGAAACGACCGATTCTACACTAAGGACAAATCTACTACTCCTCCAAAAGTAATGTATAAGTTCAAGCACAAATTTGAATCGAAGGTTATGTTATACATCGTAATATCCGATAAGGGTATTTCGAAGCCGTGGTTCAAACCAAGCGGTTTGGCCATCAACCAGGAGGTGTACCAAAGAGAGTGTTTGCAGAAAATACTCATCCCATTTCTTAAACAACATCACTCGGATGGCAAATACGTGTTTTGGCCGGACAACGCATCATCGCACTACGCAAAAAAAACGCTAACGTTTTTGGAGAGCCAAAATATACCATATGTCCCAAAAGACCGGAATCCGACAAATTTGCCACAGTGCCGTCCTATCGAGGATTTCTTCGGTCTTTTGAGCTCCATGGTATACAAGGATAATTGAAGGCCAAGAACACTCAAGCAACTTACCAACAGGATCAAAAGCTGCATCCGAAAAATCGATGTGGCTGCCGTCCAACGGTCATGTTCCAGCATAACGACTAAGCTGCGCCGCACGGCGGACCACGGACCATATGACAATATTCACTAAACTTAGTTTGAAGATTTAAGTTGACCCTTTTAATAAAATAAATCAGTTTGAACAAAACTTCACTGGTATTTTTTCCTGACCCATTCTTTTCGTTCTCATTATTTAGTGGACACCCGTTAGAACCGTCCAAACATGTCAATTCGAGATGTCGCTAAAAAGTCTAAGGCGTCAGTCGGTTTTGTGCAGAAAACCATGAAACGTGCTGGGTTACATGTTTACAAAGTGCAAAAAGCCCCAAACCGGAATGAAAAACAAAACATCACTGCGAAAATCTGCGCCCGGAAACTTTACACGAAGCTGCTCACCAAATCCGGTTGCATCGTGATGGATGACGAAACATACGTCAAGGCCGACTTGCGTCAACTTCCTGGGCAAGAATATTTCGTTGCCAAGTCGAAGTTCGATGTTCCGGAGGATGTTCGAAAGAAGAAACTATCGCAATTTGCAAAGAAGTTTCTAATCTGGCAGGCGATTTGCGGATGTGGTTAAATAAGTGCTCCCTTCATCACTTCCGGAACAATAAACGGTGCGATTTACACGGAAGAGTGCCTTAAGAAGCGTCTCTTGCCATTCATTAAGAAGCACAAAGGATCAACTCTGTTTTGGCCTGATCTAGCATCCTACCACTACGCTCGTAACGTATTGGAGTGGTACCGAGCCAACGGAGTCAATTTTGTGCCAAAGGATATGAACCCACCAAATTCACCGGAACTTCGTCCAATTGAAAAATTCTGGCAATTATGAAAACGGAACTTCGCAAACATCCCAAAACTATGAAAACAGAGCTAGAATTGAAGAAAATTTGGGTAAAAACAACAAAAACACTGGGAAAATCGGTTGTACAAAATTTGATGGGTGGAGTGAAAAGGAAGGTGCGGGCATTCGAGATGGGAGACGAAATTGAATAAAACAAATGTTGTAAATCAAAACTCATTAGTAGTTCTTCATTCCCTGAAAATTTCAAGAAAATCCGATAATCAGTTTAATTTTGATGAGTATATATGTGTGTGCCATTTTTATCGAATACACCCTTTAGTTTCGAAAATGGAGTCGAAAGAACAGCAAGTGCGCGAGAACATTTTGCACACGCACCTCGACAACCCACTTCTATCGCACCGAGCCATCGGAAAGATGGGGAAAATTCATCGGAAGATCGGAAGAAGTTGAGTGGTAGAAAAAGTGGTCCGTACTGTGTGAAGGATCACAAACGAGAGGTTGCTGTCGAGATGTCGCGAAAACGCTGCACTTGACCAGAAGTTTCGAGCAGAAAGCCAAGAAACGAGCCGGGCTCCGTTCATTCAAAGTTCAGAAAGCTCCAAACTTGATGTACCAGAGTCTCTCAGAAAACAGCAAGTGTCAAAGTTCCCCAAGAAATTCATGATTTGGCAGGGCATTTGTTCGTGTTGTAAACGAAGCAAGCCTTTCGTGACAACCTCAACTGTAAATCGTCAAGTATACATGAATGAGTGCCTGAAAACACGACTGCTTCCGTTTCTCAAAAAACACAACGTTTCTACATTTTTTTGGCTGGACCTAGCCTCTTGTCACTACTCCAAGGATGTTTTGGAGTAGTACAAGAAAAATAGTGTCAATTTCGTGCCGAAGGATCTTAATCCCCCAAACTCTCCAAAGTTGCGACCAATTGCAAAATATTGGGCTATAGTGAAGCACGAACTTTGTAAGCATCCTAAAGTTGTCACTACAGAACAGGGAATGTTGAAGTCATGGTTGAAAGCGGAAAAAAATGTCGGTTCAAACGTTGTACAAAATCTTATGCGTGGTATTAAGAAGAAAGGTCGGGCTTTTGGATTTGGTAAAGAAATACAGTGATATAAAAATACCTAGACCAAGATTATACATTGTGATATATTACTTAAATATATCATGACTATCAGTCTAGAGACTTGTTTTTGAGGACGAGTTTAAAGTGATGCAATTTAACTGTGGACACCCTTTAGTATGGTTGTGTGGCAAGTACAGTTATACCCTATGTCCATGGAGTCGAGATTTTTTCCTTAACGAAAAACTTCTAGACCAGACCGGGAATCGAAACCAGCCTCCTTCAGCATGGTGTTGCTTTGTAAGTGGTGGCCATCAAATAGCGGGAATGGAAAGAATGGCTCGTAAAAAACAACAACAAAGAAGTGCACATCAATCTGATTTATTAAAGGGTGTATTCGATAAAAATGGCACACAAATATATACTCATCAAAATTAAACTGATTATCGGATTTTCTTGAAATTTTCAGGGAATGAAGAACTACTAATGAGTTTTGATTTACAACATTTGTTTTATTCAATTTCGTCTGCCATCCCGAATGCCCGCACCTTCCTTTTCACTCCACCCATCAAATTTTGTACAACCGATTTTCCCAGTGTTTTTGTTGTTTTTACCCAAATTTTCTTCAATTCTAGCTCTGTTTTCATAGTTTTGGGATGTTTGCGAAGTTCCGTTTTCATAATTGCCAGAATTTTTCAATTGGACGAAGTTCCGGTGAATTTGGTGGGTTCATATCCTTTGGCACAAAATTGACTCCGTTGGCTCGGTACTACTCCAATACGTTTCGAGCGTAGTGGTAGGATGCTAGATCAGGCCAAAACAGAGTTGATCCTTTGTGCTTCTTAATGAATGGCAAGAGACGCTTCTTAAGGCACTCTTCCGTGTAAATCGCACCGTTTATTGTTCCGGAAGTGATGAAGGGAGCACTTATTTAACCACATCCGCAAATCGCCTGCCAGATTAGAAACTTCTTTGCAAATTGCGATAGTTTCTTCTTTCGAACATCCTCCGGAACATCGAACTTCTTGCGCAGTAAGTTGACGGAAGTCGGTCTTGACGTATGTTTCAAGACGTCATCCATCACGATGCAACCGGATTTGGTGAGCAGCTTCGTGTAAAGTTTCCGGGCGCGGATTTTCGCAGTGATGTTTTGTTTTTCATTCCGGTTTGGGGCTTTTTGCACTTTGTAAACATGTAACCCAGCACGTTTCATGGTTTTCTGCACAAAACCGACTGACACCTTAGACTTTTTAGCGACATCTCGAATTGACATGTTTGGACGGTTATTGAATTGTTGTACGACTTTCCTGGCCATTTTACTGTCCATTGGATTACTTTTACGACCACTCCCTTCCTTCTTTTGGACACTCAGACGCTCCTTGAAGGTTCTTATTACACGAGACACAGTTGTATTTGCAATTCCAAGCCTTTTAGCAATCCACCGGTGGGACGCCCCTGGATTTTGATTGTGAGTGCACAAAATTTTCTCACGGACAATTTCTTGTTTCGACGACATGACTGGAACTACTGAATGTATAACTATGAAACTTGGCAGATGTAAATAATACACTATAGATAAGATCTACTCAAATTTCGAGGTTTTTTACTCATACGATTCAAAAGTTACAGAAGATTTTCTGTGTGCCATTTTTATCGAATACACCCTTTATATATATCAAGGGTTGACCTTAGCTTAATCAATATTAGCAAATGGGCGTGGTCCGCGGAGCAACTCAGCTTAGTACTGATGGTAACACATGACCGCTGGACGGTTGCCACATCAATTTTCCAAATGCTGTGTCTGATCCTGTTGATGAGTTGCTTCGCGTCCTTGGCCTTCCAATTTTTCTTGTAAATAGTGCAGCTCAATAAACTCTTCTTCGTGTAGTGAGTAGATTCCTTGTCCGGCCAAAACACGTAGCCTCCCTCTGAGTGATGTTTCTGAATAACCAGGATGAGAATTTTCTGCAAACACTTTGTTTGGTAGACTTGCTGGTTGATGGCTGAGCCACTTGGTCTGAACCTCGGCTCCGAAATCCCCTTATCAGAATTTGTGATCACTTCTTGCTCGAACTTGTTATTGAGTTTGTACTAAACCTTCGGATGAGTTGTAGATTTGTCCTTGGTGTAGAAACAGTCATTTTTGGGCATCTGGGACTTGAACAGGGAGAGTAGCTTTTGTCGTACAGAACGAAGGACTTTCCTCCGCATTGCCGGATCACTGGGATTTATCAGTTTTGATTAGTTCGTCCGTGTACTTTGGGGATTTGGTTTTATTTCGACATACTATTCCCTCTTTTTTCAGAGTCTTACCAATGTACGACTTCGAAGAATTGAACTTGCTGGGCGCTTCCCGCTAGCTAACCGAATCTTTGTGGTTAAACACAGCGCACAGCGCCTTAGCTGCGCCGAGCTAAGAGAAGTCCCATTAGTTAAAGGGTGCATCGATCAAAATTTGGTCGACTTAAGCTTGACGCGTTTTTTTTAATCGTCCATTTAAAAACTCTAAACATGTGTGAGTACGAATAATGCTGTGACTATTTTGATTTTGTTATTTGCTTTCCAGTTATTAGACAGGCGTCCAAGCAAGAGTACCAACGCTTCAAAACTTTGTAAAAATCCGCCGTGACTTCGTTAACGTTAATGCAAAAGCGAAATCGTTAGAAGTGGCTAAATCAACTATATCCAACGTTATAAAACGGTTCACGACCAGTTGGTCGACATACATGAAGCCTGAATAGGGATTGAATGGGTCACCAGCGGTTTCAAGTGCACAGAAAAAGTATGAGTTTTAACAAGCGCGTAAAATTTCTCCTCGTTTAATCCCATGACAAAGGAGGCAAAAACAACGAAATTGTTTGCAATCTTTCATGCACGATACAATAATGTTTTCCATCTTCCATACAACAGGCTAGATTCAGGCGCTATCCGGCTTAAATTTACATGCAATATCCCATTATTTTCTGGCAAATCTAACATTCCCTCTATGTGCATAAGATAACGCAGAAAATTCAAAGTTTCCGTTTATTTGTGTGGAACTCCAACCTATTCGGCCGTGATGCTGGAAACAAGCTGGGAGTGTCGTCTACAACCGTGCATCGAGCTACAGGTTGAAATGTGGATTCATAAGAGAATAGTGACTCAAAATCGTGATGAAAAACAAAACAAGACGGCCAAAACACTATCCTGGAAGCGGTACTGATGAAGATTGTAGTGTAATGGACGAGGCAGACTTCAAAAGTGTGCTTCAAGAGCAGGAGTTTTATATTTCCAGAAGGGGGATATTTTCTAGCATATGGAACTATTGAGGTGGATTTAGAAAAATCTGGTTTGGCAGTTAATTTGTTCATACTATAATTGTTATGTTTGTATTCTCCGTACGTGGTGTAACGATTATGATGTAGAAGGAGAAGTTCGCTCATCACCATGAGACCCCAAAAGTGGACAGTAATGTTTGCTAGAAATGAAAGATATGAAGATAAAGTGTTGATAGTTCCGCCAGTGTACGGCAGGTTGTGAAAATTGAATAGAAGTATTGAAAATTGAGAGAAGGGCTTGGATATACCAGTACTCAAACCAACTACAGTGCGTGCCTTGACCTACCCGCATTGAGGATGTGAGGCAAAGAATGCGTCCTTGGTTCGACTACTGCTATATCCAAGCCCTTTGCTCAATTTACAATACTTCTACTCAATTTTCACAACCTGCCGTACACTAACGGAACTATCAACACTACCTCTTCATATCTTTTATTTCTAGCAAACAGTACTGTCCACTCTTGGGACCTCATGGTGACGAGCGAACAACTCCTTCTGTATCAGTTAATTTGCACTTGTGGGTTGAAAAGCGACTTTTTCAGAGCAACTGGGATCGTCAAACTGCGTCTGGAAAAATGTTCCGTGCTGTCTTGGATGGATTTGACATGCTTTCATTACGGAAAAAATGTCACCAACAACTTACAGGTGGTGCACAAGAACACAGACCCTCCAAATACGCCAGAGTTCTGTCCGACCAAGAAATATTTGGCCATCAGCAAGTGGAATCTTAGGAAGATGATATGGCAATTGGGGTTACCGAAACATTATCTTGTTTTGCCCATCTTGAAGTCAGATTTGAGCTGTACGATTTCCTGTGGACTAGAGATGAACAACACAATTGAAAAGAGATCATGTGGATTTAGGTGCTCATAAACTAGCGTTATTTTTGAATTTATGTCACAAGTGACCTACGACTTTTAAGGTTTGTTTATCAATGCCCATACCTCTAATTCAGTATGTTTTTGCATAAAACATTTCACTGGCATGGTTTGGTAATTATTGGTAATATTTTATCCATCAAAATGAGCAAAAGATAGGAATCGCATGCAAAGGTAGGCGCTATGGCAGGCGATTTTTACGAACGACAATGATTTTTTCCTATTTTACGTCAACAGGCACTCGTCAGCTGGCAACATAAATGAAGTAAAGAAGATTTGGGACGTTATGCTAAAGGTGTCGGAGAAATCTTGATTTGGGTGGGGGATGGATGTGGGTCGATGCTGCTAGTGGTAAAAGTGTTGACACTGCTTAATTTGCCCAGAACTGGTTGCCATCTAAAATTCTTACGACTTGCCCAGTCCATCGTAGTCAACCGATGTTTGCGGTGTAGATGAGCACCCAAAAAAATATTCACATAATCAGTGGAAAATATCCACTAGAAATTCACTTAACTTTCATGTGATAAAGGAAGTGAAACATGCTTTGCAAAATCAAGTGAATCTTATATGTCCAGTGAAATGTAAATGATTAGTCATGTAGAATTTCTTTGTCTATGTGATATTCATGTAAAAGCCACTGATAAAATTATTGGAAAATATGTACATGTGTTTCCAGTAGTAGCTAAGAGAAATATTTTTTCAGTGAGGGGAAGCGGGCAAGACTTGTTCATTTGGAATAACTTTGCATACTTTGTTTTTCGATCTCGTTAATCTAGACTAACATTTTGAAAGGCTGGAAGATTTCATCATCGTTTTATTTTTGAATCGAATCGGCAACCATGCGATGTGCGAGAACGTTTAATCAATCCACCTAGGTTATTTCTTTGTCAGCATACAATTATAAAATTACCTAGGTACTATAGTGCTCATGTTTTTCTCGAAACCTCAACGATTTCGCCTATCCCTTTAAGGTGAAACGGTTCAGAGTTCAATAATGGCCGACACAACAGTTGACTTGAGCTGCCATCTCGCGTTTTCAAAGTTACAAATCTTAGGGCATGTTCAGCGGTGGTTTATTTTTGGAACAACTTTATACTAGATATGCGTCAGCAAAACTTGAATAGAACCAGCTGAAGAAAACCAACTTTACAAGCTCTGCAATGGTGTTGTATTTCTTGTTGTTTAACCTCAAACACTAGTCATCCGGAGAATCATTCAACATCAGACACTAGTTGTTTTTGTATCAGAGTTCGCAGATTTTTCGCAAAATGTTTGCCTTGGATTTGTTTAACCTACTCATTTTTACTGCCAATAGTGCATCGTTAGCAGACGATTGCTGTTTGTTTAGGCTTGCTGATCTGCAATTTGGCAGCAGAAAAACAAGAGTCAAAACGGAGAGGGACACGTCCTTGAAGACGCCCTAACGTCAACCATGATTTCCGTTTCGGTCATCAGAAGCTGTTCCAGGACTACTTTAGCGACACGTTTACCTACGTCCTTTCTACATGCCAAGCAGGATGTTCTTGGGAATTCTGCGACAGCTAATGTCATCTGATGACTTTTTAATCTGAGTTGCGAAGCAGTTGGAAAAGTTGGCCTGAGTCCATAACAAAAATGCACTGCAGCCTTACGGAAGGGTAGGGGATTCAACCAGCTTGCTGGCCCTGAGGATTTTTTGCAAATCTATCCTGAAGACAAACGGCCCGCAGAATTTGCTCCCCTCAACCCCGGAAGGGGTGAATGAACTGATAAACAAAAATGCGTTTCAAAGATTTGAAAAAAAAAAATCGCATATATTCAGCGAACTTCCCAGAAAGCTAGCGAACTTATAAGAAATTCAGGACACTTTTACATGAAACTTCCAAGAAGTTTTCCGATTAAAGGCCCACTATGTCCTCTGGGAAAAGGAATATCTCAGAAAATTAGCAGCTGCCCAAAAGCTCAGGGTACTTCCCAAAAGTTCCGGCAACTTCCCAGAAATTCTTGGAACTGCTCCGAAATCTTTTTATTTCACATAATTTCCACCAATTCATTAGGTAAAGTTTAGCAAATCCAACAATTTTCCAGGCAATTTTCAATTTCTCGTAAATTATCAAAATATTTGTGATATTCTGCTTTTTCTCATGAAAGGTGTACCAACTGGAAGTCCAAATAACTTCTGGGAAGCAAAATCTGCTTGTCAAAGTTCCGGTTATTTCCAAAAAGTTGAATCTATTCCATGTTTGATCAGCAAACTTTTTAGAAATTCAGCCAAGTGTCCAGAAACGTTGAGGATTTTTAAATAAATAAATAAAAAAAAGATCGCCTAAAAGCTGTAGCATATGCAATTGCATGATATAAGTTTTTAATTTTTAAAAACGATTCCGACAAAGATTTTCCGAAATGTTCCTCCAAGAACTACGAATAAAAACTATCTTCAAGGTTTCACCCAAAAAGCTTATCAAAACTGCCATAGCTAAATGTATCCCAAAGAAGATAAGTCTGAATATTCTGATTCTCAGTAAGCCGAAAGCTTTTTTTGTAACTGGTTTTTTTAAATTTATCTGTTTAAGCTATATGCGACTGCTAATCTATCTATCTATCTATCTATATATATCTGTCTGTCTGTCCGAACCTCATAGGCTCGAAAACTACTGAACCGATCAGCGTGAAATTTTGTATGAAGAGGTTTTGGGGCCGTGAAAGGTTCTTATGATGGTTTGAGATCCCTCCCTTCTCTGGAAAGGGGGGCTCCCATACAAATGAAACACTCTTTTCTTAATAACTCAACAACTAATCAAGTAAAAGAACCCAAATTTAGCATGCAGAAGTTTTTGGAGGCATAACATGTTTTTATGGTAGTTTGAGACCCCTTCCCTCTCTAAAAAGGGAGGCTCCCATACATATGGAACAGATGTTTCTGCATATCTCAAGAACTAATCAAGCAAATGAAACCAAATTTGGCATGTGCGGTTTTCTGGAGGAGAAAAATGTTTTTATGGTGGTTTGAGACCCCTCCCTTCTCCTAAAAGGGGGGCTGTCATACAAATGAAACTGAAATTTCAACATAACTCTAGATCTAATAAAGCAATTGGAACCATATTTGGCTTGCGGGGATTTTAAAAGCAATAAATGTTTCCACGATAGTTTGAGACCCCTCCTCTCTCTCTGGTAGGGATGGGGGGGGGGGCTCCCAAACAAATGAAACACAAGTTTCTGCATTACTCGAGAACTAATCAAGTAAATGGAACCAAATTTGGCAAATGGAGGTTTTTAAAGGCAAGAAATGTTTCTAAGGTGACTCGACACCCCTCCGCCCTCTGTAAGAGGGGGGCTCTCATACTAATGAAACACAAATTTGTGCATAACTTGAGAACTAATCAAGCATATGGAACCAAATTTGGCATGTGGAGGTTTTTGGAGGAGAGAAATGTTTCTATGGAAGTTTGAGACTCCACCATTTGGAAGGGCCCGGGAGGGGGGCCTTTTCATACAAATGCAACACAAATTTCTGCATAACTCGAGAACTAATCTAGCATATTTGGCATGTAGAGGTTTGATGTTTCTATGGTAGTTTGAGACCCTCCGCCTTCTGGAAGAGGAGACTCCCACAAAATGAAATGCAGCAAATGAAACCAAATTTTGTATGTGGAGGTTTTTGGAGGCAAGACATGTTTCTATGGCAGTTCTATACCCTTCCCCATTTGGGAGGGGGCTTTTCTTCCATACAGATTAAACGCAACTTTCTGCATAACTCGAGAACTAATCAAGTAAATGAAACCACATTAAGCATATGCGGGTTTTTGAAGGCTAGATTTCTTTATGCATAAAAATGAATTTCTGTCTGTCTGTCAGACCCTTATAGGCTCGGAAAGTTCTGAACCGACCAACGTGAAAATTTGTATGAAGGAGTTTTTGGGGCTGGGGAAGGTTCTCATGATTGTTTGAGACACCTATTTTCTCAGGAAGGGGGGCTCTCATATAAATGAGACACAAATTTCTTCATAACTCGAGAACTAATCAAGTAAATCGAATCAAATTTGGCATGTGAGGGGTTTTGAAGGCAAGAAGGTTTCTATGGTGGTTCAAGACCCCTCCTTTTTTTGAAAGGGGAAGGGTGCTTTCATACAAATGAATCTCAAATTTGTGTATAACTCGAGAACTAATCAAGCAAATGGAACCAAATTTAGCATGTGGGGGGTTTTGAAGGCAATGATTGTATGGTGATTTGAGAAACCACCCCTCTTTGGAAGGGTGGACTCCCATACAAATGAAACACAAATTTCTACCAAAAATGAGAGTTATCCAGGTTACTTAAACACAAAAAGTGTATTTCTCGGGTAAGAAGCATGTTTTGATAGAAGTTTGAACCCCTGTTTTTTTTTTTTAAAAAAACTCATTCCGAAAAAAAACCATTAACGTCGCAATTATATTAAATTTTATTTCATTTAGTTGCAAGCGTAGAAGACTTGTGATTATTTCTCATTTCCGAACAATCAAAATAGTCACAATTCCGAGAGCCTCCTCATTTTGAACTAGTTAGCGTCTTCCGGAAAATACACTGGCTGAAACAAAGATAACTTTTCTTTTTTTCAGAAAGGCAGCGAAGAGGTAATTC
Source organism: Aedes japonicus (assembly GCA_034211315.2). Classification (NCBI taxonomy): domain Eukaryota; kingdom Metazoa; phylum Arthropoda; class Insecta; order Diptera; family Culicidae; genus Aedes; species Aedes japonicus. The sequence goes on along the minus strand of JASCZW010001944.1, from coordinate 76,127 downwards.
GATATCACCGGGGGCAACTTGAGGTAATTATAAGAATCCGCGGTGAGCAACATCGCTTTCTGTCCAGCGCCAGCATCATCCACCCAATTTGGCCACTTTTCGGCTCATTGCTGCAAGACTAGATCAAATTATATACCGGAATTAAAATTATGCAAAATAGATCCGGTATAAAACAAAATTTACAACACTGGTGCAGCGATGTTTTTGCGTTTGGTCTAAACAAATAAATCCAAACCATGGTTCCGACCACCGTTGAAGATGCTCTTAGTACGTATTGGGCCGTTTCGATTGCTATTCTTATTTTCAGCTTCCTGAACTGCTTCACAGATAAAATATGTAGACTGCGGTTGATTGTTGTTTCTTGCTGAAATTTGTGCTTCTTACATCACGAGGTTATGTATGAAATTAGATTCTGGAACCATAATTCTAAGCAAAAGGCGACGAAAAAATTGAACCCCTGGGTTGAAATGATTCAACTGAAAGATATCTCAATAATTCCCGACAGTTCGTTGTACAAAAAGGGGTGTATAAATCTGGAAGCCACCTAGAAGAAAATTAATGTTTTTGTTTTGTTCATGCGAAGTCGTATGAAAGATGTTCAGGTTGTACTTATAAAGGAAGAAATAAGATCAAAACCACCCACTAACGAGCTGGAAATGCGTCTTACCTAGCAGAGGCACAGCATCCGAAGTGGCCGGCATGGTTTCCGCGACCATGTTGAGGAAGACAGTAAGTGACAGCAGAATGGTGACTCCTGTGAGATAGAAAAAAAGAACAGAAAAAATATGTTGAAAAACATTAATCAAACGGCTGAAAATGATAAATGATGTTTCCGTGCACGGTAATGAACTCGGACCCGCAGGTGGATAATCCACTTCCCCCGAGAACGAATGTACGACGCATCACGGGTGGGCGGATGGGAAAACAATGGATTTTTAGCTACCAACTCCACCAAAAGCCCCAGTTGACTTATCCTGTCAGGCAGGGCTGATTCTGTTGTTTCTTTTTATTGTTGCGGTCATTGTTCGCTCTTTTTCCCACCGAGTTCAGTTCAAACGGACGTGTGCCGCAGCGGAAAAAGCTCTCATTTCGCCTCCACCGCCGCATCGTCCGGTTGCCGGCGAAATCGGGTGTGATGTTGCAAATAGTAATTAAGGAAATTAAACCGAAATTAATTCTGGGTTATGTCTCGTTGGGCAGCAACTCAGGAAAAACCAAGTTGCGTGTTTTTGCTTCCATGGAATGCGGTTCAACTTTTGGTCGTCCGTTTTTTTTATGTACAGGATTACAGGTATCCGGCTCTGGTAGATACGTGCCTTGAAGCTTTCCGAACAATTTGCTTTGTCTCGACATCCGGAGCATCGGGAAATTTTGTTTACGTTGCAATCAACCTAATTTGTGATTACCCGGCTACGGATTCAATGACAATGACCACGACAAAAATCAGCAGTAGGTCATGAGTTTTGCGCTATTGAAGCAATCGGTACCGAGCTACTAGATTAGCAATGTGTTTTTTTTTCGTTCGGTTTACGACCGGGATCATCACAACAGAAGCCCACTTTTACGATGTTTTTTTCTTCTTCAACCCGTCTGAACGGAACGCCACATCCTTCTACTGTATTACATGAGAGCTTGGTAACCGTTTACAGTTTGTATTATTTTTCGGCCGGTTAGGTCCTAGGAGGCGAGGGTGCGGCATGAGGGTTAACTAATGGAATCACACATGATGAGGATGCGGTCGTAAAAAAAAGGTTCACTCTATTGTGTTGGGATTTTTAATACCTGTAAACTCAGAATTAGACATTCTAGGAAACATACGCACTGGGGGTTGTAGTATTTGTTGTTGAAGTAGGCAGGCTGCTTCTGGGAGTAGATTGTTTTCGTCCTCATTCTCGTTTGTTGTTTTTTTTTCGAGTTTTGCGAGCTGTTTTTAAGTGGAGTTTTGAGAAGACCCCATCCTGCTGAAGGTTGTTCAATGATGATTGGATGAGCGGGTGATTTAGCTTGGGGTAATTAAATGCTTTGTTGCTGATGAGTCTTTTTGGTTTTTATGTTTTGTTTACTGATTACGCAAGTAACCAAACGTTCGAATAAAAGGGTGAAATATCCTACTGGCGAAATTTCATGAATTTTGATACCCATATTGCCAGGGGTTTCTACTGAAAATGTTGATGGTCAATTGAGGCCCTACGGGAACCTGTTCCGGATTGACCGGTCCGAGGACAAATCATCAGATCACCACTAAACGTTGAGAAATATCCTACTGGAGAAATTTCATGAATTTCGATACCCATATTGCCAGGGGTTTCTACTGAAAATGTTCATGGCCAATTGAGGCCCCACGGGAACCTGTTCCGGATTGACCGGTCTGAGGACACATCATCAGATCGCCACTAAACGTTGAGAAATATCCTACTGGAGAAATTTCATGAATTTTGATACCCATATTGCCAGGGGTTTCCACTGAAAATGTTCATGGCCAATCGAGGCCCCACGGGAACCTGTTACAGAATGGCCGTTGCAGGAACAAGTCGGCATATGGCCCACAATGGAATAGAAATGGTTTCTTGGAATTATTCCATAGATTTTGACATCCATTTCCGGAAATTTAATAGTTGTTTCCAAATAGTGCCTCCGTACTGGACCACAGCCCCGGTAACCCGGATTTACGGGAACCGGATGAATTCAAATGGTCATTGCTGACAATTTTCCTAAAGCAAATGAGTTTTGGAATCTAACGGTGCCATAAAAATTAAAATCGGTCCATAATAGCCAGAGTTATAATCATTTGAATTTGGTGGGTACCCGGGTACCCTGTCGATCACTTAAAGGTGTTTTTTTTGTCGATCACATAAGGGTTAATGTTTTTCGCTGACAACCATGGTTTCTTAATTGCCACTCTACTCAGCGAAATTTGTGCGTTTTTAGGCATTTCGAAACACGAGAACTCAAATTTGAATCACGGAAGCTTCTACAGTGAATCTACACTACGAAAGGATAACTGTATGCAATGTTTACATTCGGAAAAGTGACAGGAACCGCTCAATACACGGCAAAATGATACTAAGCATGTTTGGGTGGTTGAATTTTGTTTGCATGTTTTACTTCCCTTTTCTGTTGATCTTGGCATAGATTTTCAAGAGCAAGACTAATTCAAGTATATTTAATGGTTTAATGATAGGTACTATAAAATGGACCAAACACATAACAACACTCATTTTATCAACTAATATTTGAATCAATAACAGGAAAATTGTAAATTTGAAGCAGGGGTGGATACACATATAAAGGGTGTTCCACATCAAATTGCATCACGGAAAAAACCCATTGGGTATTTTCTCCTGAAAAATTTGCATATAAGTAGTTTAGAGTGTTTTTGTTGTATTTTTATTGCCGTCAGTTTTCGAATATTTGAAAAAATAGCGCCACCGAAAAGCAACGTTGCGAATTGATTTGGCCCAAGATCCTGGAAAATCTTCAACTCTCTCATCGAGACAACGGAAAACAATTCGGAATCGTGCAGTCAACGGTATGTTGTGTGATGAAGCGTTACTACGACACTCTGAGCATCGAACGGAAGGAGAAATGCGGTCAGAATCGATGTTCTATTGTGATCAAGATCACAAGCGTGTCGTGAAAGCGTCTAAGCGAAATCCTAATGCTTCAGTTAGGGATGTGGCCAAAAAGTTGAATCTGTCCAAGTCTGTCATTCAGAGAGCCAAGGACCGGGAGGGACTCCAAACATACCAAAGCGCAGAAGGCTTCAAATCGTGACGAACGGTAAAATACGGTGGTAAAGGCCAGAAACTGTACACTCAGATGCTGTGATGCCTCATTTTCTCATCATGGATGATGGAACTTACTTCAAGGCGGACTTCTGGCAGCTTCCAGGGCTACTGTTTTTTTTTTATCACCACAAGTTTGATGTTCTGGAGGAAGTAAGGAAACAGGAATTTTCAAAGTTCGCCAAGAAAAACATGATTTGGAAGCGATTTGCTCATGTGGCATACGAAGACTATAAACGGGGAGATCTACCTCAAGGAGTGTTTACAGCAGCGACTGCTTTCTCTGTTGAAGCAACACGATCTTCTGGCCGGATCTAGCTTCGTGCCACTATTCAAATCCCCCCCCCCCCCAACGCACCAAAACTAACCAACGCCCGTCGAAAAATACTGGGCTATTTTGAAGCAAGCACTAAGGAAGCATCCCAAGGAGGTCAAATCTGAAGAAGACATGAAGTAAAAGTGAATTTCCTTACTAGGTAGTTTTCTACAGTGTTTTTTTCGTGATACAATTTGATGTGGGACACCCTCTAATTCAAAATCTACACTGAACGAAATTTAACGTGCACATGTTTTAAATGCGTAACGGTACTCTTATCAAGCCGAAGTAGATGTATTGTGGACGTACGTTCATTTTAATTGAAAATACTAGCAATGAACTGTAGAGCTTTGTTTACTTTTATTCGGATTCGACGCACCTTTGTCACTCCCTGTGAATCCAAATGCTTCAAAATCTCCTTTTCATTGTCTGGTCTTTTCATGAGTTTGCTAAATTCAGTTCACAATTTGAACTGAATTTAGCAAAGAATGACACCAAGACGCCAAGACCTCCCGTTGACATGCTTTGTTAGGGCAGATCCATTAATTATGTCACGTAGTAGAGGGGAGGGGGGTTGGGAAAACGTGACGATCCATGGAAAAAAATTGAAGGTCCATACAAAAAAGTCCAAGCTGCTATCGTACAGCACATCGCTCGAATTCCTCATTCTGAAGAAACAAACTGTCTGGTTGCCAACCATGCCGATTGATTTATCTTCATGGAAGTTCCCCGATGCCCCGCTTGCTGATCCAAGCTTCCACATGCCAGCTGAAATCGACCTCATTATCGGTGGAGACGCATACCACGAGCTGCACACTGGCAGCAAGATTTCCTACGCCGACGGACAGCCTGTGTTCGTCGAGACCTCTTTCGGATGGACTGTGTCTGGAAAGGTATCCATCCAATCACCCGAAGTTCCAAGCGTCTGTCACCTCACCACTGTGGACCGTAATCTAGAACAAGCCCTCCAGAAGTTCTGGGAATTAGAAGCCGTTGAATCCTGTTCCAAATTCACGGCTGAAGAAAACCTCTGTGAAGATCTGTATTCCGCTATCACCACTCGCGATTCGTTCGGTCGTTACGTCGTTTCCTTACCACTCACCCGCAATCCGCTCGTCACTCTCGGCGAATCACGCTCGATCGCCGAACGCCGCTTCCTGAATCTCGAGAAAAGACTTGAGCGAGCTCCAGCCACCAAGGAGGCCTACTGTCGCTTCATGGAAGAATACGAACGCCTACGTCACATGAAAAGACTCGTGGATCCAGTAGATGAAAGCCAGCCGCACCGCTATCTGCCACACCATCCGGTGTTTAAAGAATCCAGCACCACAACGAAAGTCCGAGTCGTGTTTGATGCGTCATGTAAGACGTCGTCTGGATTTTCGGTGAACGACCTACAGCTAGTTGGACCCGTCGTTCAAGAAGACCTACTGTCGATCCACATCAGATTCCGAACCCATCAAATTGCGTTTGTTGCTGACGTCGAAAAAATGTATCGGCAGATCCAGTTGCATCCATCGTTCCGCCGGTATCAACGCATCCTGTGGCGTTCAACTCCAGATCAACCGATCACAACGTACGAATTGCAAACCGTGACGTACGGGTTTGCATCCTCTGCATTCCTGGCAACACGCACCATCCTAAAAATCGCTCAAGATGCATTCGACGTGTATCCAGCCGCAGCCGCGGTAACCCAGAAGGATTTCTACGTGGATGACTTCCTGTCTGGTGCCGACGACATTGACTCCGCTATCCACCTACGCCAAGAAATATCCGCCATGTTTTCTGAAGCAGGGTTTCCACTGAAAAAGTGGGCTTCGAACTCTGCTGAATTCCTCGCCGATATTCCCGAAGAGGATCTAGCCTTCACTTCGTACCATGACCTTCAAGACGACCAGTCCGTCTCCACCCTCGGGCTCGTCTGGGAACCGAGAAGTGACATGATGAGCTTCCTGAGCTTCCTCCACATTTCTAATCCGAGTGGAAGGCATTTCATGGAACGCTCGATACAATCACTAAACTCCGGATTCCTCGCTGTATTTCATTGGCCAAACCGACATAATTACAGTTCCATTTCTTCTCCGATGCGTCGTTGAAGGCGTATGGATCGTGCTGCTACGTCCGGACGGAATCCACTGGAAACGTTCGAGTTCAGCTACTGACGTCCAAGTCGAAGGTGGCTCCGTTGGCTAAGTCGCATACCATCGCTCGCCTGGAGCTATGTGCTGCAGTATTGTCGTCAAATTTGTACAAGAAGGTTGTTCACGCTATCTCAAAATCCGCTGAAGTATTTTTCTGGACTGATTTGTCCACCGTCTTGCATTGGTTGGAATCATCACCGTCGCGATGGAAGATGTTCGTAGCGAACCGCGTAGCAACCATCCAAGAGGCTACCGAATCCTGCCACTGGAAACACGTTTCCGGAGTATCCAATCCAGCTGATTCACTCTCCCGTGGCGTGAATCCAGTTGATATCAGAGACCATTCACTCTGGTGGAACGATCCGGAGTGGTTGTCCTCGTCATCATCGTCCTGGCCTGCAAGCAACATGCCCGCCCTAGAACCCCTGTGGATGGCCGAAGCCAGAACCAGAGTTGCTATGCTAGCTACCGTCGATGTGAAATCCTCCGATTCTCCGATGTTCAGCCGATATTCCAACTACAGCAAGCTTCGCCGTTCTGTCGCATACTGGATGCGATACTTCCGCGCCTTGAAATCAGCCACCAAGAATACCTCTATTGAATCATTCGTTGCCTTGACCACTGCTGACATCCGTGAAGCAGATCTCGCATTATGCCGCCTGGCTCAGCGAGAATCATTCTCCGAGGAATTGTCCGATCTTCTTGCCGGAAGACGAGTTACATCATCCCCATTGAAGTGGCTGAAACCAAAATTCGACAAAAAAGGTGTGATTCGAGTCGGTGGGAGACTCAGCAACGCTGCTGTATCCGACGATGGGAAGTTTCCAATTGTACTTTCATCGAAACACCCGATAGCTACACTGCTGGCCAAGTATTACCACTTCATGCTGCTACATGCTAGCCCCCAGTTGATGCTCGCAACAATCCGCCAGAAATTCTGGATAATTGGTGGGCGAAACCTAGTTCGCCGCACTTATCATCAGTGACACACATGTTTTCGCAGTAAACCCGTCTTGGTACAGCAGAGCATCGCCGATTTGCCCACCTCACGTGTTACACCAACGAGACCATTCTCTAATTCCGGGATCGATTACTGTGGGCCCGTGTACATCAAGTCACCAATCCGCAATCGAGCTGCTACGAAGGCATATATAGCCATATTTGTGTGCTTTGCTACTCGTGCTGTGCACATCGAGCTTGTTTCCGATCTCTCAACACCGGCCTTTTTGGCCGCTCTTCGCCGTTTCGTCACTCGTCGTGGAAGGATGTCTGAAATCCACAGTGACAATGGCACTGCCTTCAAGGGTGCAGCTAATGAGCTGCACAGAATCTACGAAATGATGAAAACCACCGTAGTCGATCGAAAACAAATACTTGACTGGTGTGCAGAAAACGAGATCATCTGGCGTTTTATCCCTCCACAAGCGCCGCACTTTGGTGGGCTGTGGGAGGCAGCCGTTAAATCAGCCAAGAACCACTTGTTGCGCGAGATTGGCAACGTCACCATTAGTTACGAGGACATGTGCACCCTATTAGCCCAAATTGAGATGTGCCCAAATTCTAGGCCCCTGGTCCCAATCCCAACCGATCCGTCAGATTTGGAAGTCCTGACCCCAGGACACTTCTTGATCGGAACCAGCTTCCAAGCCGTACCGGAACACAATCTGCATGATATTCCGGACAATCGCCTTTCACACTGGGAACTCACTCAGAAGCGATTCCAACGAATCTGGTCCAGATGGTATTCAGAGTATCTCCAGCAGCTCCAGTCACGGGCCAAATGCACGGCTCCAGTCGCTATCGAACCTGGACGAGTCGTGATAATTAAGGACGATAATCTACCTCCGATCCAGTGGCCGCTCGGAAAGATCATCAAAGTACATCCGGGCAAGGATGGAGTAATTCGCGTCGTCACCCTAAAGACAGGTTCATCCGAAGCCGTCGTCAGACCCGTCGCAAAGATTGCACTCCTGCCGACGTCAGAGAATCATCATCTAGAACCCGCAGATTGAGACCTGGTAGAGCACGCCGAAATTTGCTCGATGCCTTCGTGGGAACCAAGCAGGTAATTGCGGTTCCAATACTCTACTTGTAATTTGTCAAGTCTACCTGGTCTTTTCTATCCCCAGTCGACGACTACAGTGATTGGATGGATCTTGCTATCAACAAATATCATCACTCATTAACCCTGGTAACTACAACAACCCGATCATTGATGAACTACTACGATGTCCAAACGTCGCTGTGAAACCGAAGTGATCCCATAAATTAGAGTTCTCAGAGTAGGAGAGATTTCCTTATACACAGTGTTGCACAACCAAGTTAGTTCAAGGTGGCTGGAATGACGAGTATTGTGTGAATTCGGACTATTTAACTTAATTAAACCGCCACTAAGTGAATTATTATTGAACTAGAACTACCCTATTTAATTATCATAATCTTAGACCTAAACAACCTAAATATTAATGTTAAAACTAAGTCATATTCCTAATAGTAATTGAATCTAATCTAAACGGAAAACCGGTATCACCCTAACGTTGTGATAAGAGCAACGAGATGGAGAGTATTTGAATTACGCTCACCCGCAATATCGTAAAGGGTGATACGGTCAAAATTTGGTCAAGGGAAAACGCGTGTAAATCGGTGAAATCGTTTATTTAAAAAATCAAATTAAATTACTTTTTCAAGTTCAATTAGTATAAAATTCAGGAAAAATATTCAGTTAGGCTTCCGCTTTTCCAAATCCGAATTGCCGGGCCTTACGCTTGACCCCTGCCATCAGATTTTGTACAGCCACCTTGTCCACCTTCTTCGCCGCAGAAAGCCAGTTTGCCTTGAACTGCTGCTCGTCCTTAGCAGTATTTTTGGTCTTCTTTAGGTTCCGCTTGACAATAGCCCAGTATTTCTCAATTGGGCGGAGCTCTGGCGTGTTGGGAGGGTTCTTGTCCTTGGGAACCACCTGCACGTTGTTGGCGGCGTACCACTCCATGGCCTTTTTACCGTAATGGCAAGATGCCAAATCCGGCCAAAACAGTACGGAACAACCGTGTTTCTTCAGGAAAGGCAGCAGACGTTTATTCAAACACTCTTTCACATAAATTTCTTGGTTGACAGTCCCGGAAGCTATGAAAATGCTGCTTTTCAAGCCACAGGTACAGATGGCTTGCCAAACCAGATATTTCTTTGCGAACTTTGACAGTTTCGTGTGCTTGAAAATATCTGCTACCTTTCCCCTTCCTTTTGCCGTATAAAACTCCTGTCCCGGAAGCTGCTTGTAGTCGGCTTTGACGTAGGTTTCGTCGTCCATTACCACGCAGTCAAACTTCGTCAGCATCGTCGTGTACAGCCTCCGGGATCGCGCTTTGGCCGTCGTATTTTGTTTATCATCGCGATTTGGAGTCACTACCTTCTTGTAAGTCGATAGTCCGGCTCGTTTTTTGGCTCGATGCACGGTTGTAGACGATACACCCAGCTTATTTGCGGCATCTCGGAGAGATAGGTTAGGGTTTCGCTTGAAACTACCGGCAACTCTCTTTGTCGTCTCAGCGGCTTCCGGTTTTCGATTTCCCCCCGATCCAGACTTCCTGGCTGTCGACAAACGTTCCCCAAACACTTTAATTACATTTGTAACGGTTGATTTGGCAACTTTTAGCGATTTTGCCAACTTTGCGTGCGAGTAGCTCGGATTTTCGCGATGCGCGAGCAAAATTTTGATACGCTGCTCTTCTTGCTTGGACGGCATTTTGACAACCGAAGAGTGAATTCCAAAATCAAAATAGGAGCAACATTCTACACACACACACCTTCAAAATGAGGGGTGTTCAGGTTTTTTAAATGCAAAATTGAAAGAAATACGTCAAGTTGATATTGACCAAATTTTGACCGTATCGCCCTTTAGCCCACTTGTGGTGGTCCATTGTAGATAGTGTATAGTGAGTTAGTGCAAAATAAACCTTCTCCAGAGCAAGATTACGCCTCGTTGTTCGGTTAACTCCAATCAAACTCCTTGCAATTTTATTCACGAGTTTCGTGTAAATCGTGTAAATTAAATAAAGGTAAAATTTTACCCAAATACGGTAATTTTTTTACAGATATTTGTAAAATTTCACCGAAATCCGTAAAAAAGGATTACCGAACGTTCAGCTATTGAGAATTCGGTAAAACTTTACAGATTTCTGTAAAAAAATCTAAGTGTGTAAGCACCATTAACTTCCTTCAGGTTGGCGAATTATTTCTACCAACAGAGTTTGAATTTTGCCCTGTTTTGAAATGAAACTCTACCATTGATTCACCCTAGTGCAAACTTTCCATCCACCAAAAAAAAAAAGGATTACGAAAACTTGCCGCCAAAGTAAACTTCTTACAGCGAGCGATAACAAACATAGGAGGCATCTTCTCCTTCTGCCGATTATAAACATTGACTTCAAGCACGTAAGAATACAGTAAACATCTGCTCGAGCGAAGCGAATGTTGAATTCATACCTACCCATACAGTATATTCGTGTTACAATTTATATCGAGCATTGTTTGCCGAACGTGTTCACACACAAATTGAGTAGTTTGCAGATGATATAACACCCTTTCTCTCTCTCGAAGAAAGTTCATTTTTCTTCTTGGCTGACTTTGTCCAAGCCATAAGCAGAAAATCTTCCATTCCCTTGCTAAGGAAGTGCCAATGAGGGGATACGAGCACCGAGCGTCAGCATGGCAAACGAGCTGAAACACAAGTAAGTATGTGTAATGTAAGCTGACATAAACAACATCCCCAAACCAACGAACATCGTCTGAGCTTGTTGGATGCATGTTACAGGATCCAAGATGCTACAGAGTCAAGTCAAGCACGATGAATCATTTGGAAAATCATATGCGATTGATTATTGTTGGCAGTCTTTTCTCGGTTCGGTGGCTGCACAACTCCATAAAGGCATCAACTTTTACTCATAACAACCATGCTCGGTCGGAGGGTTTCTTGAATAATCCCAATCGTCGTCATTTGTACGTTTGTTTGCACACTTGCATCTCGCACGTAATTCCGAGGGGTTGAGATTGCAGGCGAAAACAAACAAAATAAAAGCAAGTTAATTGAAAATCCCTAGCGAGCTTGGAGGCAGAATGCTATTTGTTCCTATCTACTAGGAAACTTCTTCAAGGAAAGCCCAAACTACACAAATTGCATTCCCAGTCCAGCAAGTTCTGCCTCTGCAAGAAAACTAAAATAAAAAAAAAGGCAAGCTGCAGCCAAAAAGTTGGTTTGTTTATTTATGCAGCGAGAAATATTCATTTTAATTTTTGGAACAGTTTCAACCGAAGAAACAATAGAATGATGCATGGTGCAAGCATAGCCTCGACCGACTGACTCTATGAATGTTTGTATTTGGGCATAGGTTTACTTGCGCTTTTAGGTCAGTATTGCTTCGGAAGGAGACGTTGCCGCCAGCTGGGCCAAGTTTTCTGTGGTGGGAGTCTCATCGGGGGCCATCCGGAACAATAGATCTCCAGCGAAGGGCAAGACTGTGTGGTCGTAAATTTGGACTTGAGCCCCGCTACATTCGAAGATTGTTGTGGCTTTCGTTTGCCTAATTGCACGACCTTCTGAAAGGGATGTTTGTGACATTAGATATTGTAATTGTGGTTGTGACAAGGAATAAATAACTTTCTAGAAATATATTATTCGTTTCGATATAATTGCCTGATGGCTCCGGAGAATTTGTTGGAAGTGTATGTTTTGCGAACGAAATTATGTCGCCCAAGAGAATGAAGTTGGAAAATGGACCACATGCTTTGCCCACAAGGCAAACATATTACATATATTGCATAGTGCACATATTGCATAGTGTAAAATATACAAAAACACTACCGCCATCTGTTTTGCACATTGATTTGGGCGATAATTTGCAATATCCGAATTCATCGTTCAACGAATGTTCGATGACTAACTTATGACTGGTCTAAAGGATGTTTCGATCAAAATTCGGTCGTGCATTAAAAAATTTAGCTTACCTCTCATTTTGAAGAAGTGTGTGTGCATCATGCCTCTATTTTGATTTGAAGATTAGCACTTCACACACACACATACTACGATTCTGATGAAGTTTGATTGCGTTGTACAGGACGATGAAACTTACGTCAAGACAGTCCATTGTCCATTGCTATCAGAGAGTAGGTAACGAATTCTATTGAATATGTGCTAGTTGATCGTCCTTTGAAGAATCCATGTTGCTTGGTAGGGGAGGAAGGGCAACCCCGTCACCTTAAGCATTGCAATTTTTTTTTTAAATTAATGTAATACTCCAAATGACATGTACCCCTCGCATAATCTTTGATTGAGTATTATTTTATACAATTTGTGCGTTGGAAATGTCAAAATATGTGATTTCGGTCAGACAACATACGTAAAACGAACGTGGTAAATATTGAAATTTTTCAATCAGTGTGTCTCCCCTATGGGGTAAGTCCGTCGCCCAATGGAGCAAGACCGGCATACATATTTATTAAAATAGTTTTGAAGATCTCTGCAAACGAAATTTAATTTTGAACATGTAGATATTTTTGATCTCTTGCGATGATTTATCAATAATCTAAATTGGTCATTTAATAAGGGGTCATCCATATACCACAGGAACATATTTTAGAGTGATTCAGATTCCTCCATACCCCTGTGTCATAATTTTGTTTGAAATTTAATTTTCTGATTTTTGAGCCGTCTAAGCATATCCACGTAGTATATGGACAGCCCTTTATATGGAACAGACTCCGGAGACTCTAAAATCTTCAGGTTTAAAACATGTGCGACAAGTCCAATATTGCCAGAAGTTATATATCATCATCAGGGAAATTTTCAAAAAAAACTTTTGATGTGGGTTTGATTTGAGAAAAAGGCAAGCAAAAATATTCAGAACAGAAAATGCAAATGAAATCAGAATTATCATAGTACTGCGTATGGATTCAGTTTTTGCATGAGACACAAACTATCCACCTTTCTCCGTTCGAAGAATCTGAGAAACAGTTTCCGCATCGGTTACACAATGAATCCTCCAAATCGTTGGTAAGCTTCTGCCGTTTTGTCGCTTCTGTGGTCCTTTTCAAAATGCCTTCTTACCTGTCCTGATGGATGAGATGTCCTTTGTAGCCTTTACATCGATCAAGCTCTGACAATAATCATCAAACGTAATATCCTCAGCCTACTCTGCTCGTCGTTTTCTTTTTGTGGCACGCGCTGTTGTCATATGCGGTAGAGGCAACACGTCATCTGGTGGAACCGTGAAAGACGACTCACCAGATTTCACACTTTCATTTATGCTACCGTTGGCCGCTCCAGCTGCCGTCGATGTATCTGCATCCTTTTCCTGAGGAGCCGAGTCCTTTCCAGTATTTTCCAATTCCTGGTTCGTGACCAACGATGGTGCAAATGAGCTTTCGTCGAAAACGGTTCGGCCACACGGCGATAATCCATATTTTTGGAAACCGTTAACTGCAGTTGACATTGTGGGAGCTTTTTCAAAAGCAGATCTCAGAGCTGCATGATATTGTACTGACCGATAACTTGTCCTGGGTTGGATCTTAGGTTTGCTCCGGTGGCATTGGAATAATTTACTTTGAACGGCGCCATAAACGAGACATCCAACGGTTGGAGTTTGTTGCTGCAATGCGGTAGAAGCGGAAGTATGGTCACGTTATACTTTAGAGCCTTCTCGGTTACTGCTAGGTTTTTGGTGTGTGATGAATGGCCATCCACTAAAAGCAGTATTGGATCAGATTCGGAAGCATCAAAAAATGTATCGAATATCTCAGCGGTCATGTATCCTGAAGGATTACATGCGAATTTTGTTCCCGCTGGTGACCCGTGTTTGAGACTATCATGCATTCAAGTACGCGGGAAGATGGTGAATGGCGGAAGATAATGGCCACTCACTGACATACTCATGACAACAGTAGTGGTCTCTCCTCGTTCCGCTGACGAAATAATGCCAACCTGTGTAGATGTGTGTGTGTGTGAGAGAGAGAGAGAGTGATGAAGACATACTCTCCGGTACACTAGATCATAGCAAAATACACAAAGGTAAAACTTGAGCGAACTTCTTCAGCAGATAGGAAACTGGTGGTATTCTAGATGATGTATTTTAACCTCAAAATAACAGAAATGACTTTTAAATCATCAATGATTTATGCATCAAAACATTAGCCCGATAGATAGAGTTTATGTTCGTATCATTAAATGTGAACTGATTTGGAAAATGTAGGAGTTTTAGACTTACTTCCTTACAACTGCTGAAAACAGTGACCCTGATTAATGTTGTCAGTGGAAGGCAGATGAACAATGAACGGATAAATCGCGGAAAGAAAAATGCACTGGAGAAAAAAACGTTTACAACTTGATGAAGTTTTCAGAAGCAGATAATTTCTCATCTCCATGCGAAGCGCTAGGAGTGGACAGTAATTTTATTGCTAGAACGCATAGACATGAAGAGAAAGTGTATTGATAGGTCCGTAAGGCAACGGCAGGCTTTGAAAATGAAAGATACAAGATTGAAAACGAGCGGAGGGCATTTGAACGGTAGTATCCGATCAGGCACATAACCCTTTGTCATACTTCCCTATGCAGGATAGGTAGGGGACGAAAGTTTGACGTAAGCGCAACAATTAGTTAAATATAATCCAATCCACTCGGTCACCCAAGAAGGAAATCCCATTCGATGCATCTTGGCAACGATTAATTCACGCGGAACTCTATCAAAGGCTTTTGAAAGTCAACTTGACCACGTTTCTCCATAGTCTTGTTGATATCATGCGTATAACTCATCAAGTTAGTTGATCCCACTAACCTGTCGCTGATCGTTTCGCCATTTGTCCTGAAGCTCTAAGACAATTTGAGAGGCTGCCGTGTTTACGCCGTCCCAGCCCAAGCAACCAAAAGTTCGAATTTCACTTGAGATAAGAACTTAGAAGTTCACATTTAAGTTTCATGGAACTTTCAAACGCAACCTTCAAGTTCATATGTTGTCAGTTGAGAACTTGCTTTGAACTTCAAAAATCTCTAACACAAAGTTCAAACAAAATACTAACCGTACTTGTAATCAGCGCAATAGTTCACAACAAATCTATGTTGAACTACTTTCCTACTTTTTGAAGTACAGATAAGGTTCTGAGTAACACATTAAAAATAGTCACAAAGATTGTTTACATTCGAAGAGTGATCTGGTGTTCCTAAGTAACATTGCCAAATCCGTCCAGCTTTGTTAAATTTTATTAAAGTTTTATGAACGCCACTGAAAATCAATTTTGTTTTCTTATGGTACCATGAGGTGCCAATAGGTTTTATGTTTAGTCAGGTTTATGAGAACCTTCACAGCTTCTTTACAACCGTTGCTTCTAAAATTCCTTATAACTCCTATCAAAAGTTTTATGTTGGCTTTATGAACTTAAACGGCGAATTGGCATTGAGGGAAGTCACCAAATGACCAAATAGTTTTATAGTAGTAATTTCGAAGATAAATTGATTTTCTGAAAAACTGCGATTTTTTTCAATTGCCGTATTGAAATATAAGAAATCATTGAAATGTGGAAACATAAATACACGAAGTATTAAATGTAATGCAAATAAACTGTAAATTGGAGACAAATTTCGGCATACTTTTAGATAACCTGATTGAATTCCACCAATTTTAAGGAAATTCATGATTAATTTATCGAATATATTTGTTTCAATTTTGTTTTTGTTGATGTAAATTGGTATAATTTCCGAAGCGCATTAATTTTCAGCTTTTGTCGTGCCAATATTCACCTTAAAATTAAATCCGCGTACAATTTGTAGCATGATATTATTAATTTGTTGTGTTTTATTAATTTGTTTTCATAACCGTCTACAGTTTGGGCCACTTTGTACACATTTCGGCTTTAAAGAAGCATAGGCATAAAAAGCACGAGGCATAGGAGAGGTGTTAGTGGACAAAACAGTTAGGAATATAGTTTTATCAATAAAACCGGGCGGAGTGCTATACGGCTGAAATTAAACTAAAATTGTTACTTCGGAATTGTGCTCCATGTTTGACGTGGTACAAGAGCAAAAAAAATGGATTTGAAAAAAAGAACGGCTTATTTTATTGTCCTTTTAAGAAATCTGTTAGCTAAATGAGATGCAGAAAATGAAGCTGGTATTCCACAAGGTAAACTTAAGTAATTTGTTGTTCAGATTGAGTTCTAGGTGATTCAGAAATTTTCCAAATCCAAACCTCTCACGCCAAAGTCACGAGTTCGAATCTTAGCTCCGGACCAGTTATGAAAATTCCCAAAAAGTATTTGAGTTAGCACGACGGGAGATGAACCAGCTCAGGGATATCAAATAAACAAATCAGTTTATAGGGAACAAAAGAAGTACTAATGCATGAGATCAACGCTTCGAATAAAATAAAATACATAACGTGAGTTAGGTAGGCTACAAATTACAACGATGCATATATGAGAGGCTAAAAAAGAATAAAAAACATTGTGAATGGGTGTAATATTAAATGATAAGAACAATTATATTTATAATATCTGCATGTCTTCAAATTGTGGTCTTGCTGCAATTGTAGATAACCATCGACACGAATAGATAATATTATTACACAATACTTAGGAATTCCTGGGTGACCTGAAATTAAATACCTTTTAAAGAATACTTCCATTTTTCATAATGCAAGAGACAGTACATTCCAAATCTCGTTAACCTGAAACCACTTTATATTCAATAATATACTATCATAAAGATCATAAAAGATAAAATGCCACTATTTCCCTTAATGCCCTTTCATGCTAACTATTAGGATGGATCTTCCAAAGCACGCTGTAACAACGAACCTAATGTAAATAGGTAAAATTTTCAAAACTCCAGGCACACGATGCTCTGTAGCAGGTGGAAAACTACTTGATGTGATATTTCCACGGTGGAACTGACTCTTAGCTTTGGGCCTTGAGCATGAATCCCTACTGAGCCCTTGCGGCGCGACAAGCCGGCCACTTCAGCGCAAGCGTCAATCTTCAATTAACAACACAGTGCTCAAAAAATAAATTTGCGGCAGGATTGGAGAAGAACAAAAATGTCGAATGTAAAATATAATTAGTTTTTTTTCTGGTTTTGTTGTGTTCGATTGAGGTACCTTTTGAGCTGAGTAGCATTCTTTACAACCTCTTGAACGATCATTTCGTGAACTTCAAAAGTTTTCTTTGAAGTTGATCAGAATGCTGCTAGCAGCTAAAACACTAAATTCAAACTAGAAAGTTCGGTTAGTTACTTAAAAAGTAAGCTGGTTAAGCCAAAAAACACCTTGTTATCAGAACTTTTGGTTGCTTGGGAGGTGTCCTGTTTTTGACACATCTTCTGGAAAAGATTATTGAAGCAAGGGCACACGAAGAACACATGTTCTGCAGTTTCATGCCCGTACTTTTGCAGATACTGTCTGGAGCAGCCGTGGCCTGACAGTATCTGTGTCAAGTGGAAGGTAACTTCACCATGATCGAACCGTACACATATTTCCGGAATTAGTCGTTGGGTTCGCCGGCCTTTGGTGGAATTATTCCATTCCATCTGCCACCTGACCATTCATGTAACTCTGGTGGTCTTGTGAATACTCTTAAGAACTTCCATGAAGTACATACCCGAAGTTTTGTGAAGAACTTCTCTGAAGGACTAACCCAAAGTTTTCCGTAGAACGTACCAAAAATACTCTTCTTCTTTCTTTCTTAGCATTTCAAGCTGATTGTTTTCGCAATTAGCTTATTGCTTGCTCTCAACTTAGTGTTCTAAATGCACTTCCACAGTTATTAATAGTGAGCTTTCGATACCATTTTTGTATTGGTCCTTAACGAAAAATGCTTAGACAATACCGGGAATTGAACCCAGCCACTTCCAGCATGGTGTTTCTTTGTAGTCACGCCTTTACAGACTGAGATAAGGTGGGACCAAAAATATTCATATCGGGGTAATAAGTCACTTATGTGCACTAGTGGTAAACATTCATTACATAGTTCAGAACCAGACCAGCGCCATGGAGTGAAATAATTCTGAACTATGAAGTCGATTGTCTGGAAGACCATGGTTACCATACACCATGGAATTCATTCAAGATTTAGATATCAAAATACACATGTTACAAAAAGTTCACATGCACACTAGCACCACGTAGCGGACGAATTCTGATCTAATGTGAACACCATTCAAAAAGCCCTGGCCCTTCGAATATCTTTTTCAAAGAAGCCATCTTGCTAAATGTCACTTATCTCGAGATTAAGATTATACAGTAAGTTTACCTGTACACTAGCGCTACGGAGTGAGATAATTCTGAACTGTTGATTCGAGCGTCTGGAAGCTCATAATTTTACTACTAACTATCCCGAAAACAGTCAATTTATGCACGATCTAGATCTCAAAATACAGGTAGTACACATTGTCACGACGCGACCCCTCGTTGAAGCGACACTTCACACTGCGGCGCTGCATTAGTAGAATACAACGTACAAAATGACACGTCGCTTAAATGTCACAACGTCATTCGGCAGGAACAAAGAGAAGAAGGAAAGGTCGATTGTTATCTCCTAATTGTTGGAACGAAAACACCTTGTAACTAGATCACGCTACCTAAATTCGTTGAAACCTACTTAAATACTAAATCGCTATATATTAAAGTTTCTAATTCTATTATTGTTCATGTATAATCAAATACTCTAATTAAAATATCTAGCTATAGATGTAAGTATAAACATAGAATTGAATTCACAACACTTAACACTGAAATTAAATTTGTACAATAGACACGATTACGAACTAAAATTGTAGACTGTGGGAAATCGTAGCCAATATCCCTTCCAGGCTAAGAACACCAAATTTGTGAGTACATTTCTATACAATCTATGTTATTTTGCTTAATAAATAAATTCATTGTAGCTTGAAGCCTACACAATAAAAAAACGTGGTGCTTATCGAGAGTTGGTGACCCTAACCCAACATTTCTTCAAGAAATTTGTTCGGGTATCGGAAGAATGGCAAATAGAAATTCCCCACGGAACTGCCAGTCATGCGACCGGAAGGACTCAGCGGAGCGTGAGATGGTACAGTGTGACGTGTGTAAACAGTGGGAACACTTCGGATGCGCTGGCGTAGATGAGGAAATCCGTCTGCCGGACACAACTTATATCTGCAATCGATGTGCGAAGCAAGGCAAATCCGTTGACGAACACCTGAAGGTTCCCGCTGCCGATCCGCGTCCATCTAAAGGCTCCAAAACTAGTTCAAAGGTTGGATCTAGAAGAGGACAGAAGATTCCTGACCCGGCAGGAAGTGTGACGTTCAGTGTGCGTGCTGCTTTACCATGGAGCAGTTGAAGCTCGTCGAGGAAGAGCAAAGGTTGGAAGAGCAAGCCCCTAGACGAGGAGTGAAAAAATCAGGAAGCGTCTTTTAGAGGAAGCAGAGCGCCAGTTAGAGGAGACAATACGACTTCGTGAGCGCAAATTAAAGGAAGAATTGGAGCTAAGAGGAAACAGCAGCAAATAAGAAAAGATTCTCTCGAAAAGCGACAAGTAATTCTTCGACAGTTGGCAGAGGTAAGCAGTACAGGTGGTTTGGTCGTGAACTCGGACCAAAAGGTTAAAGACTGGCTAGACGGACAGGCCGCTGGAGGATCAGATGGAAATCGGTATGGGAAAACTAACATCCCCATCGCGAGACAGATTCCTGAAGACCCAGCGGATCACTCCATCTCCGCCGCCATCAATACCGTAAAATCCTATACATTCAAGGTCACCATATTGTGCGCCTTGATCCACTGCATCTTCCTATTCCGATGCCAGATAGTCAGCCTGAAGCTCCCGTCAATCCTACAGGCACGTTAATACCACAAAATCCGATTCTTTCTGAACTACCACACACCACTGCGATTCCACATAACGTTCCCATCATTACCCAACAACCCACGCCGATTGTCCTCGCAATATCCGTTCGAACACTCTCGCAAACACAAATTGCAGCGCGACAGCTTGAAGCTTCAACTCCCACGCAAAGCAGTAACTCAACGAACACTAAACCTGGTAAGCAATGCCTATCATGTGGCCGAGCAGGCCATCGAGTTGCCGAATGTCAACAGTTTAACGGTGCAAATGTAGATGAACGTTGGAAGTTAGTCCATCAAAAAGGACTCTGTAGGACCTGCCTCAACAGCCACGGTAAGTGGCCGTGTCGATCTTGGAATGGTTGTGGTGTAAATGGATGTCGTCAAAAGCATCATACTCTTCTTCATTCCACCACACCTTCTGAGCGAATTAATGTTTCGGCCAGCCACGTAACTTCTGGTGATTTGCGTTGGCCACTTTTCCGCATTCTTCCAGTCATTCTACACGGGAACAATACATCCCAAGTTATCTACGCCTTCATCGATGAAGGATCATCGTACACTCTCTTGGACAACTCTGTTGCGAAACGGCTTGGGATTAGTGGGAAATTAGAACCGCTTACGCTGAAATGGACTGGAAACGTAACACGGGTCGAGTCAAAGTCACAATGTGTGCAACTCGACATCTCTGGCAAAAGTGCCAATTCCCGATTCCAGCTTTCTAATGCTCGTACCGTTGATCGTCTTGTTCTGCCGATGCAAAGCTTGAAGTACCAGGAACTTGCCAAGCGTTTTCCCCATTTGCGAGGTCTTCCACTCGAAGACTATGAGTCAATTGAACCCATGCTACTCATTGGTCTAGATAATTTAAGATTATGCGTTCCTCTAAAATTACGAGAAGGAGGGCCATCACACCCTATCGGTGCGAAATGTCGACTGGGATGGAGCATCTATGGGTATGTTCCAAACCAAACGACCCAATCAACGATCGTTGGCTTTCACGTTGGAGCAGCGTCCGACCATGATCGTGAATTGAACGAGCAACTTCGGGACTACTTCACTCTTGAAGATGTCGGGGTTGTAGAATCTCATCATGTTCTTGATTCAGCAGAAGAGAAACGCGCAAAACGACTGCTGCTTGAAACAACCCGACGCACGTCTGAGGGATCGAACTTCGAAACCGGCCTTTTGTGGAACACTGATCACCCGAACTTTCCCGACAGTTATTCCATGGCAGTCCGACGTCTGGTGTCATTGGAGCGACGCCTTCAACGCGAGCCAGAACTACAGGAGCGTGTGCGTGAGCAGATCATGGACTACAAAAAAAAAAGGTTATGCACACCGAGCGAGTTTGACCGAATTGACATCTGTGGAGGCAAGCCGTGTATGGTATCTTCCTCTAGGCGTTGTTACCAACCCCAGAAAACCTGGTAAAGTCCGATTAATCTGGGCTGCAGCGGCCAAAGTGGGTGAGGCCTCCTTCAACTCCCGTATGCTGAAGGGTCCCGATTTGCTGTCTCCGCTTCCGATGGTTCTATGTCAGTTCCGCCAAAATCCTATAGCTGTAAGTGGTGATATCATGGAAATGTTCCATCAAATAAGAATACGCTCACCTGACTGCCAATCACAGCGTTTCTTATACCGTGACTGCCCAATAGACCTCCCTCAAGTCTACGTCATGGATGTCGCCACATTTGGTTCATCCTGTTCCCCGGCATCGGCACAGCACGTTAAGAACCTCAACGCGGAAGAGTACGCCAGCAAGTACCCGAGAGCCGCAGCAGCTATCAAGAACAAGCACTATGTGGATGATTACTTGGACAGCTTTGAGACCATAGAGGAGGCGATTACGGTGGTAAACGAGGTCAAACTGGTACACTCTAAGGCAGGTTTTACTCTTCGTCGCTTCCTTTCCAATGAGCCTGAAGTTATGCGAAGAGTAGGTGAAGTTGCCGAAGTGGATTCCAAAAACCTACATCTGGAACGTGATGGAAAACCCGAGTCGGTATTGGGGATGAAGTGGATTCCAAATGAGGATTGCTTTTTATATGCATTCGGCGCACGAGAAGATTTGCAGCAAATTTTGACGCACAACCATGTTCCTACCAAGCGCGAAATAGCTAAAGTGGTCATGAGCCTATTTGATCCGCTCGGTCTCATTGCCTTTTTTCTCGTTCACGGCAAAGTTCTGATTCAAGATCTCTGGGCTAAAGGAACAGGATGGGATCAAGAAATCCCGCGTGACATTAATGAACGCTGGCGACAATGGGTGAACTTACTTCAGCATCTGGATCTAATACGCATACCACGATGCTACTTTCGTTCTTCGACGAACTGCGGTCGTTTACAAATCCACCTGTTTGTCGATGCCAGTGAAACCGCATATGCTTGTGTAGTGTACTTCCGTTTGGAAACCGACCGAGCTACAGAGGTCGCCCTTGTCGGAGGCAAGACCAAAGTAGCGCCGCTGAAAGCTCTCTCAATTCCCCGACTCGAACTGAAAGCGGCGGTTCTAGGCATCCGGTTGATGGAATCAATTCAAAAGTATCACAAGTACACATTTAGTCAGCGGTTTTGTTGGAGTGATGCCAGCACTGTACTTGCGTGGGTGCGTTCAACCGATCATCGACGTTACCATAAGTTCGTTGCCGTTCGAGTAGGTGAGATTTTGTCGTCTACACAACAGTCGGAGTGGCGATGGGTGCCGTCTAAGCTGAACACTGCAGATCTAGCTACCAAGTGGAACAGCGGCCCACAAGTATCAATGAACAATCCTTGGTTCCATGGACGGGCTTTCCTCTACGAACCCGAAGAACGCTGGCCTAAGCAACGAACGGTTATTCCAACTAAGGAACATATTTTCAAGCGATCCACTTCGCTCCAATCATGGTGTTCGAAAGGTTCGAACGATGGACCAAATTGCAGCGTGTAGCTGCATATGTCTTTCGCTGTATCGAGAACTTCCGCAGGCGTCGAAACAAAGAGAATTTAGCGACCGGTAATCTCACCAGCGAAGAACTCAGACGAGCCGAAGAAGCTTTATTGAAAACGGCTCAAAATGAACTTTATACAGACGAACTGGCTGTCCTAGTACGGACTCAGGGATCACCTGAGAACCGCCACGCCACCGTGCACAAATCTAGTTCCATCTACAATAAGTGCCCATTCATGGATCAGAAGGGTATTCTGCGCAGCCGAGGCCGAATCGGTGCTGCCCCATACGTACCGACTGAAGCTAAGTTTCCAATCATCCTTCCCAACCAACACCTAATTACCTTCCTTATTGTAGACTGGTATCATCGCCGTTTCCGTCACGCCAATCGAGAGACCATATTCAATGAGATTCGCCAACGCTTCGATATTTCAATGCTGCGACGGCTGCTGGATAAAGTTGAGCGTACGTGTGCATTCTGTCGCCTGACGAAAGCAATCCCAAGACCACCAGTGATGGCTCCACTTCCTGAGATGCGCTTAACAGCTTATGTCCAACCGTTCACATTCACTGGGTTGGACTACTTCGGACCACTACTCGTAAAGGTGGGTAGAAGCAACGTTAAACGTTGGGTAGCCCTCTTCACCTGCCTCACGACTAGGGCTGTGCATTTGGAAGTCGTGCACTCTCTAAGTACAGAATCATGTATAATGGCTGTGCAACGTTTCGTTGCACGCAGAGGCAAGCCAAGGGAATTTTGGTCGGATAACGCTACCTGTTTCCAAGGTACCAGCAACGAGATAAATGCACAAAAGGAGGCAAGAAACAAAGCTCTCTCAGAAAAGTTTACGACCGCCGAAACCGCCTGGAAGTTCATCCCTCCAGCAGCTCCGCACATGGGTGGAGCGTGGGAGAGACTCGTTCGTTCTGTAAAGATTGCAATTGGTTCAATTCTGAACGGTCCGCGCAAACCAGATGACGAGACATTAGAGACGATCCTCTTGGAAGCAGAAGGGATGATTAACTCAAGACCGCTCACCGTTATCCCATTAGAGTCTGCAGATCAGGAAGCTTTAACGCCCAACCATTTTTTACTGGGCAGCTCTTCTGGGGGAAAATTCCTACCCACCGAACAGCTGGATGCCAGCTCAACGCTTCGCAGCAGCTGGAAGTTAGCAAGGTATATCAGCAATGAAATTTGGCGTAGGTGGCTTAAGGAATACCTTCCGGTGATCACGCGGAGGTGCAAGTGGTTCAAGGATGTGAAAGATCTGCAGATAGGTGATTTGGTACTGGTGGTTGACGGAACGGCGAGGAACCAGTGGATAAGAGGGCGAATCGTACAGGTGTTTCCCGGACGAGACGGAAGAGTACGACAAGCATTAGTTCGAACATCTTCGGGGATTCTACGTAGACCAGCTGTAAGACTAGCTGTATTGAACGTCGAGGCGAAAGGTGAACCTGGTGAAGCTATTTCAAGAGTTTCGGACCATCACCCAGGTTCACGGGTGGGGGTGTGTCACGACGCGACCCCTCGTTGAAGCGACACTTCACACTGCGGCGCTGCATTAGTAGAATACAACGTACAAAATGACACGTCGCTTAAATGTCACAACGTCATTCGGCAGGAACAAAGAGAAGAAGGAAAGGTCGATTGTTATCTCCTAATTGTTGGAACGAAAACACCTTGTAACTAGATCACGCTACCTAAATTCGTTGAAACCTACTTAAATACTAAATCGCTATATATTAAAGTTTCTAATTCTATTATTGTTCATGTATAATCAAATACTCTAATTAAAATATCTAGCTATAGATGTAAGTATAAACATAGAATTGAATTCACAACACTTAACACTGAAATTAAATTTGTACAATAGACACGATTACGAACTAAAATTGTAGACTGTGGGAAATCGTAGCCAATATCCCTTCCAGGCTAAGAACACCAAATTTGTGAGTACATTTCTATACAATCTATGTTATTTTGCTTAATAAATAAATTCATTGTAGCTTGAAGCCTACACAATAAAAAAACGTGGTGCTTATCGAGAGTTGGTGACCCTAACCCAACACACATAGTTCACATCCCAGGTAACAATTTTAGCACAGCCGTATGGCACTCCTTCCGGCTTTGTTGATAAAACTACATTCAAAACTTTTTTGTACACCAACATCTCCTCTATGCATCTTTAAAACCGAAGTGGGTACAAAGTGAAAACAAATTAATAAAACCTTTACAAAACCATAAAGATTTTGAAAATGTTCTAGTGAAAGATGTTTTGACCACATGAGAACCTTCATAAAACTTATTGTCTGCCTACAAAAACAGCATAGGGCCAAATGGCCACAGCTTTCAAACTTCACGGTGATATCGTGGTTGGTTTTTGTTGTTCTGCTTGTTCGATTCTCTGCTCTTCTGATTCATTTAACAGTAAATAATATCTTAGAAAACAGTTCTACTGTTGCGGGAATTTTCGTTTGATAGCAAAATATCCAAAAAAAAATGACATTTTTTATAGGTTATCACACTCCAAATTAAATGCGCATTTTATTTTATGGTGAATATAGGCACGATAAGAGCCGGTCTGCAAAATGGTGAGTCGCAAAGGAGCGTGCGTCTTCGCGACATAGCTCTGGTCTCACAAGTTCCTACCTCATGCTTCCACGGGTCTATAGATGACAAATACCGCCAGCTAAGGGTTGCGTACTTAGCTGGAAGTGCAGCCTGGTCACTGTTGTCCTTCTGACTTCAGCTAGATTGAGGAGGTGCGTGTCGAGCGTCTGTCCACCAAGGAGGTGCGGCTCAAACAGTGTCTGTCCTGGCATCCAGCGGCTGTGTGTGAAACGCTGTTTCGCGTCAACTACACATTAGGTGGCAGTCGCACCAAGGCGATGTAGGCAGCGCGACCCGGGTAAGAAAGGTTCATGCTGAAATCTTACCCAACTACGAAAAATGGAAGTATCCTTTGTACGGTATATAATTTCGGATCATCCATGGAGTTCCCAAGTATTGTATAGTAATCTTAAATTATTTTTTCCTTCGTGGCAATGATAATGCAGGTCTGACTACAAATGCAGCAGAACCACAATCAGCAGACATGCAGACAATTCAGATGTTTTGTTATCATTTTGTATTGTAACACCCCTTTGCAATATTTGTTATGCTATTTCAGCTTCACATTTATGCAGTTTTAACCCACCCAACCCATGATAGGCTAACTAGAAATTAGAAGAAGAGTTAGTATCTTCCATTTAATTCCAACTACCTTTGCTTATCTTCGACAGATACGCGTATTTCGTCTACAATGTGCAGACTTCTTCAGTGTCTCGTACTAATAACTCGACTGAAAGAAAACCTTCGCCACCTGCCGTATATATACTGTTTTCTAAATACAAAGCGTTTACCTATCATTATGTTGTTAATACCTATCTTATTATTATTTTGTTTATATCTATCCTGAGTCAAAAACAAGTGTACTTAATATCTACCTCACTTTTTTTTTCCATCTATACCTAACATACTTATTGTGTAGCAGCGGGTGCTCCGCTTCGTCGGGTTTGATGTCGTTTGGGTATTAAGTTGAAGAGCCATGTGTAACCGTTGCCTTGGTCTTTGTTTAGTAGATTTGTGTTCTGTTGTTTGTTTATTTCTAAGCTTTCTGCAATGTCTAATTTCCAGGGTGTTGATGTAGTCCGCAATATTGTGATGTCATTCGTCGTTATGTCGTGATTTTCCGTGAAGATGTGTTCTGCGACTGTTGATTTGAAGTTATGTGAAATTCCTTTCTCGTTCTGTTTGACAGCCTTAGTTACCTCCGCTAGATGCTCCTTGAACCTTGTTGCCAAGGTTCTCTTTGTTTGACCTACATATATTTTGCTGCAGTGTTTACACTTGATTCTGTATACCCCTGCTCTGCCTAATGTGTCTACTGAGTCTTTGGTGGAGCCTAACATCGATGCTAATTGGTTGTGTCTACTAGAAAAAACTAAGTCTAAGCCAAATTCCCTAAGTCGTGGTTTAAGCTTTTGTGTAATGTCTTTGTCGAAGGGGACGGATACACGTTTTAGGGGTTCAGGTGAGTCTGAGAGGGTTGTTAGTGATTTTCTATGAAGATGTTTTTCCTTTTGTTGATGATCGCTTGAATTGTCCTCTTTTCGTACCCATTGAGTCTGGCAGTTTCGAAGATATATGCTAGTTCTTTGGCTTTTCCAGTTTTATTGAGAGGAAGGATCAACATCCGGTGGATCATGTGGTGGAAAGTGGCCATTTTGTGCTGAAAGAGTGGTTTGAAGTGTATGGGATGACTCTTTGGGTGTTTGTGGGTTTTCTGAAGATTTCAAACTCTAAAGGAGATGGCGACAATAATTCTCTCTTTACTAGAAGGTCGAGGAATGCAAGCTTTCCATCCTTTTCTATTTCATGGGTGAACTTAATGTCTTTGTGGAGATTGTTGATTTCTTGAAGAATCAGGAGAGATCGTCTTTTTCACGACGGCGAAGATGTCGTCGACGTATCTCCACCAACGAGTTGGGAGTAATCCTTTCGCTTTTAGGATTGTTTCCAAATTCGCCATAAACAGTTCACAGAGGAATGGGGATAGAGGATTTCCCATAGGGGCTCCTTTTAATTGTTTATAGAATGATCCTCTGAAAGTGAAGTAGTTCTCTTCCATGCAAAGTCGGGTCAGCTTAAGGTATATCCGTACCTTTTGCTTCCATGTTGTGTCATCTCCTTGTTTCAAAAGCCAATCTTCTAGAAGGTTAATTGCGTCCTTGATCGGTACGCTAGGGAAAAGGGCTGTGACGTCGAAAGATACCATTACTTCATTGTCATTTATATGACCTGATGACTGTAGCTGTTGTACAAATTCCTGGGAGTTGCGAACTGAGCTTGTTGGGAATTGCTCGGAGATACCTTGAAATTCTTTTACTAGCCATTTTGCTAGCTTATGGGCTGGAGATCCTACAGATGAAACAATCTCCTCATTTCGTTTCCGGGTTTGTGGACTTTTGGGAGGCCTTTAATTCTGGGGAGGATGGGGTTTGGTTCACGAAGACGGACTGCTGCATCCCCTAATACTACTTTACACTCTTTTAGTGTTTTGTCCACGTGTTTCACCATGTTTGGTAGGGGTCTACCCGAAGCTGCCTATAAGGACCATTACTGATCTTAGAAGCCATCTGCTTGTCGTAGTCCTCCTTATCCATGATGACGACTCTGTTGCCTTTGTCTGCTTTTAGGTAAAAAACAGGCTTTGACTTCAGCTCCTTAACGATGCGAATTTCCTTCTCGTTGTTGTGTTTTTGTTTCTGTCCGTCCTTAATAATGTTCGAAGTGATGGTCCTGGCTGTGTTTTGTAAAGATGTCGGAAGAGTGTTTGTAATTGCTGTCTCCACGTCGATGATGATCTGTTCCACGTCGGGCTTGGTTGTAACCGCGTATCCTAATCCTTTGTTGAGATGAGTCAGTTGTTCTTCCGTGAATGCGGTCGTCGATCGGTTAACAACCAGTCCTTCAATGGAGTGGACCATCGGTGTCGTGTTGATGGCGGGTGTAAGTGTGGTCTGTTCCTTGGTGTGATGTGTGGTCCGAGTCTGTTGGGATTCTATTCTCAGCTTGTTGAGTTTCCTATCGAGAACCGTTCGTTTCCTATTTGATTCGCATTCCTCTGCTACCTTGACTCGGGATAAGAACTCCTGGAATTTTACGGGATACTCCTTGGCTAACTTCAGGTGCAGAGAATAGCACTCCAAAGTTTTCCGGTCCAGTTTGTTGAATAGTCGTTTGATGCTGTCCTTGATGAATTCTGCTTCCATTTTCCTGACGATGTGGGCGGGTGTCGATGTTCGTATTTTAATCCTATGACTTACTGGTATAACTTTATATTTTAAGCATTTCTTCAGAAATGCTACGTCCTTCCTAAGTGATTCCCATGATAGGCTGATTTTTAACGTTTGTTTTTACTACTCCCTTTTTGGGCAGTCATCATAATCATATGAAATTTATTTCGGCTTACTGTTTGCTTAAATTTCATTTGCCGTTCTGCTAGGCTGCACGGTGATAAACTTTCCTTCATTATATCACTTTAGAAGTTTTCGACATTTCAGAGTTTATATCATCTTACTCCGCAGCAGAGGAGGCAAATAGCTTCATTTTATTTTAATACTAGCTGATCCCGGTGCGAGCGTTGCTACGCCTGCAACTAAATGAATGAACATTACATAGAACTGACGCTTTTTTAATGAGTTTTTTTTTTGAGTAATAAGGAGTTCAAACTTCTATCAGAACATTCTTCTTACCCAGACAATACACAGTTTGTGGCTTATTTACCTGGATAATTCTCAGGATTGGTTGAAATTTGTGTTTGAATTCACCATAGAAACATTTCTTGCGTTCAAAAAACCCCGCATATCATTTTTGATTCCATTTGCTTGATTAGTTCTCAAGCTATGCAGAAATTTGTGTCTCATTTGTATGCGAGCCGGAAGGGGGAACCGGTCTCAAACAATCATAAGAACCTTCCCCAGCCCCAAAAATACCTGCATACATATTTTGACTCCGATCGGTCAGACAGACAGTCAGACAGAAATCCATTTTAATATAAATAAAAATCCTGTTTCCAATAACCTCCACATGCCAAATGTGGTTTCATTTTCTTGAATAGTTCTCAAGTTATGCAGAAAATTGCGTTTCATTTGTATGAGAGCCCCCCCCCCCTTTCAGAGGGCAAAGGGGTCTCAAACCACCATAGAAATATGGCTGACCTTCAATAAAATCCACATGTCAAATTTGATTCCATTTGCTTTATTAGTTCTCGAGTTATGCAGAAAATTGCGTTTCATTTCTATGGGACCCCTCTCATTAAGAGGGCAGAGTGGTCTTAAACCACCATAGGAATATGTCTCTCCTTCAAAAAATTCCACATGCCAAATTTGATTCCATTTGCTTTATTAGTTCTCGAGTTATGCAGAAATTTGTGTTTAATTTGTTTGAGAGCCCCCCCCCCCCTTCAGAAGGCGGAAGAGTCTCAATGACCATAAAAACATTTCTCTCCTTCAAATACCTCCATATGCCAAATTTGGTTCCATTTGCTGGATTAGTTCTCGAGTTATGCAAAAAATTTATGTTTCATTAATATGAGAGATCCCTCCTTCCACTTTTAGAAGTAGGATGCGTCTCAAATCATCATAGAAACTTTTCTCTCCTTCAAAAACCTCCATATGCCAAATTTGGTTCCATTTTCTTGATTAGTTCTCGAGTTATGCATAAATTTGTGTTTCATTTGTATGGGAGCCCCCCCCCCTTCAGAAAAGGGAGGAGTCTCAAATTAGCATTGAAACAGTATTCATCTACAAATACCTCCACATGCCAGATTTGGTTCAATTTGCTTGATTAGTTCTCGAGTTATACAGAATATTGTTTTTCATTTGTATAGGAGCCCCCCCTTTCATAGTGAAGAGGAATCTGAAACCATCATCATTCTTGCCTTTAAAACCTCACACATGCTGAATTTGGTTTCTTTTGCTTGGGATCTCAAACCACCGTAGAAACATTTCTTGCCTACAAAACCTCCACATGCCATATTTGGTTCCATTTGTTTGATTAGTTCTTGAGTTATGCAGAAAATAGTTTTTCATTTGCATGGGAGCCCCCCTTTCTAAAGGCGGGAGGGGTGTCGAACTATAATAAGATCCTTTCCCGGACCCAAAAACCCCTGCATACAAATTTGCAAAGCAGTAGGTATAGTTCTCATGTTTGGTTGAAATTTGTTTCATTTGTATGAGAGCCCCCCTTTTTAGAGGAAGGAGGGGCTTTGAACCACCATAAAAACATTTCATGCCTTAAACATCTCGTCCATTCCAAATTTGGTTCCATTTGCTTGATTATTTCTCGAGTTACGCAGAAATTTGGGTTCCATTTGTTTGAGAGCACCCCCCCCCCCCTTCCTCCTCATATGACGGAAGAGTCTCAAATCACCATAGAAACATTTCCCTCCTTCAAAAACTTCCACATGCGAAATTTGGTTCCATTTCTCTTATTAGTTCTCGAGTTATGCAAGGATTTGCGTTTCATTTGAATAGGTTCCCCCCCTTTCAGAAAGGGGAGAGGTCTCAAATCAACATAGAACATTTTTTTTGTCTTCAAAAACCACCACATACTAAATTTGGTTCCATTTGCTTGATTAGTTTTCGAGTCATGCAGAATAGTGTATTTCATTTGTATCGGAGCCCCCCCCCCCTCTTAAGGATGAAAAGGGGTCTCAAACCAACATAGAAACATTTTTTGTCTTAAAAAACCACCACATGCTAAATTTCGTTCCGTTTGCTTGATTAGTTCCCGAGTTATGCAGAATATTGTGTTTTATTTGTATGGGAGCCCCCCCCTTTTATGACGGGGAGGGTTCTCAAGCCACCATAAAAACCTTTTTTGCCTTCAAAAACTCACACATGCTAAATTTGGTTTCTTTTGCTTGATTAGTTCTCGAGTTGTGTAGAAATTTGTGTTTCATTTGTATTTCCAGTGAAGATAAGATTATTTTCCGGCCCCAAAAATCTCTGCATACAAAATATTACGCCGATCGGTCCTTCCGCTCGCGAGTTAAATCGTGACAAAGAAAACCCCAACTCATTTTTATTTATATAGATTTGGGTTATGGTTTCAAAAATGCATTGATGATGGTAAAACCTGGTTCCAGTTATATTGGCCACCAGGAATCTGCTACAATGGAAAGGAAATTTTGATGTGTGAAAAGAATAGCATACAAAACATTTCAGACTAGTTGTAGAGAGAGGCCGTTTTAGTATGTCAATTTCCGTCTTTTGACATTATCATATAAGCTCCACATATTGCCGCAGCGATGGCGCTGCAGTCTATCTTTTCCAAACGAAGCGCTAGGGAGTTGCCATTTCCGGCAAAGTTTTCAAATATGTCATTTGTCGTCTTTGGCAATATCATATTAGCCACATACCGCTCTAGAGAGTTATCATCTTCAGTAAAGATGCTTATTATGCAATTTGTCGTCTTGTGAGGTTATCATATTAATTCCATTCCTTGCCGTAGAAATGACGCCACAGTCTATCTTTGCCAAATGAAGCGCTAGACAGTTTCCGTTTTTGCAAAGTTTCTTAAAATAGGCACTGAAGAAGTCTGCACATTGTAGACCAAATACGCGTATCTATCAGGATAAGCAATAAATGCTCGCTCATGTCTTTTTTACACGTTTTTTTCTACGATAATTTTGAAATAACGCGGTTTATTTTACGTCGATTTTTGAAACAACGCGGGTTTTTTACGAAGATTTTTTAAATAACGCGGTTAAAGAGCCTAAGTGTTTTCTGAGGATGTACATGCAATGAAAAAGTCAAAAAACGCGAAAAACATTATTGGATGCTTGGTGTGTCGTGAAGATGATTAGTTTCCTCGGTGTGCGGTAGAGGGACTGTTCACAGATTATGCAACGTCCGACGCCAATGTGAAAAGCAAGATAGTGACTTCCGGTTCGTGAAAAGCCGACAAATATCCTACAATATGGGTATTTTTGGAACGGGGAAAACGTGTAGAGGCCAGTAATCGATGTCCAACGGCATTTTGGAATCCAAGATAGCGACTTCCGGTTTATCAAAAATTGTCAAATAGTCTACAATATGGATATTCTCGGAACGAAGTCGACGTGTAGAGCCCGGAAATCCATGTCCAACCCGATTTTGGAAACCAAGATGGCGACTTCCGGTTTGTGAAAAGCTGCCAAACATTCTACAATATGGGTATTTCGGAAGGGACGACGTGTAACGGTCGGCGATCGAGGTCCGACGCCATTTTAGAAACCAAAAAAACGCCATACGTTATGCACTTTCACAGTTATTAGTTGTAACAATGTATTTCGATATAAGCCGTTTTTTTACGACGATTTTTCAAATAAATCTGTTTTACGACGATATTCAAATACTGATTATTTTCTTTATTTACGGTATCTAGTTTCGAAAAAAGTGAGGTTATTGATCCAGCGAGTAGGTCAATTTCTTTGCCAAAAATGGTTAAAAATTGTAAAAGTACTCAACGACGGGTAAATATTTTTTTCCGTGTACTTTCATGATTTATCAAAAGTAGTTTTTCTGTTCCTATTTGAAATGTTGGTAATGAAACTCTTGGCTGGTTGGCGAATATCTATATTGGACAACTTACCAAATTGAAAGTTTACGGTATCCTAAAATATTTATGAAAATAATTCGCCTCGACTTATTTTTATATAAAGCTGTTGTCTTATTTTTCTTAAAAAGGGGATTTTAAATTTATTACGTTAGAACAACTTTGAAAACAATATATGATGCCTGTCCGCGCTAAATTTGTGACACGTTTCTTCAAGTGTAGATTTTGAAATATTTCACGGATCGCTGAATCGTTCCCCTTCCCAGTTGAAACTCTCCACTTTAATTCGTGGTACAATTCGTTTACTTTCTTGTTACATTGAGTTATATGGCGTCACATCAATTGAAAGTGGGCAAACGTATTTTGAACGAACGGCAGCAAAATCCAAAATTATCGGTAGGCGATCTTTCCAAGAAACTAAAACTACCGAAAAGTACCGTGTTTTGTGTTTACAAATTATTTGACCAGTACCCGACTAGCGATTGTAAGGTTGGAAGTGGAATAAATAGAAAAGTATGCTCCCGACAAATGGACAAGAATGTAGTATAGACACTGTATATAGACCGGCCAACAATTGTCTTATGCAGCCAAACGGCCGGTCAAAAAATGCAGCCAAATGGACTGTCAACTTTTGATTCACTCTAAGGAGCAAGTAATGTGATCAAGTATTGTTTTGACAAAAGCCAATTATGCACAAATAAGGGATTTTCCACTTCCATATTCAGTAAATGTAAGTATTTAAAATGTAACTGGGTATATTTGTTATAATTAGTAATGGTGAAAACAAATTATAGTATTTTGTATATACACTGCACAGCCTATACGGCTTCCTAGAATCTGATAATCTGCCGAAAGGCCGTAGAATGCAAGCCATTTTTACCTTATATTATCTTTCTTTGGAAACCGGAAGAAACCCACAGAATTCACTTCACTTCGCGAGTTATTGCTACAATTTCGCTCCAAACAATTAATTTTTTACACGGCACTTTTCACTTTGCTTTTTAATGAATATCTTCAAACGAAATTAAAACAAACTACCAACATCGAAATCGAATCTTTTTCTAGCCTATTGCGCTGTTTACAAATACAAGTGGTGCCAGATCCCATGCTCAAATTTATGACATTTTTCAGAATTGGCATATTGTATGATTTTGCGTTGTCCGGTTTATGTACAGTGTCTATATAATGTGGAAGCCATTATCGAGAAAATCCCAATATTTCTGTGCGAAACTTGGAAGGAAGCAAATGGTACCGATGATTTCAAGAGAAGATGGAGAATATAAGGATACCGTACGGAATCTGATGGCGGGTGTACGAGAATTTTACAGAAAAAAGGATGAACATTTTAATAAAGTGTTTCTAATGTAGATATATCTCTATTATTGTGAAATAAACAATCGGTGGGCGTCTTCTGCACATTTTATGACGTAGTACAGCTTTAGGTCGTTCGCGTAGTATAATTTCAGGCATCTGAGGACTAACTTCAGTCAGGTATGATCGGAGCTAGTTCAACAATTGATCGGTTCCAATCTGATGGTTCATTTTATCAAAGCCTGCAGAGAGATCTGTGTATATGGCGTCTACTTGATAACCGCGTTCCATTTCACGGATGATGAACGATGTTAAAACGGTAAGGTTGGTCGCCGTTGAGCGCTAGGGCATAAACCCATGTTTTTCAGGAGAAATAGTCTGTGAACAGCCATGGACCAGCCTTTGGAGAACAATTAGTTCAAATAGTTTGGATACAGCACTTAGTGCAGCAATCCTACGATAGTTGGCGACGGAACTTTTGCATTCCTTTTTTGTATTGTGAAAACAAACGACTCTTTCCAGCATTCGGGAAGCATACCGGAAGTCAATGACAAAAACTCTTCAGTGGTTGCCAGCGGTTCTCCGTTGGTCACTCCTGGAACCTTCCCACGTAGGCAACAGGGTAGTACAAATCACACGCTCAGCATTTGATATTGCAAAATGCCTACTGACTACCGGTGTGCCTGTGTGGTAGGACTTCCTTCACAGGTCAGCTGAAGTCTTTCCTCCATCGTACTGTTCGTGGGATTGCATTCAATCATGCCAAATTTCTCCAGAATTTCAATACCAGCCGCCTCCTGTGACATGTTCACCATGATTTCGGTCGTACTCCACTCGCAGAAAAACGTTGTTGGTCCACAATCGGCCATCTTGAACTCGTCACTTCAACTTCTCGACTGCTCGGATGTTGCTTCCGACTATCAGTAGGTCATTTATATAGATCACCAGGTAAACTTTGTCACGTTCCATGGTGAACACGTACAGGCAGTAGTCGCGGTTGGATCTGCGGAATCCTAATTTCAACAGTGTTGAATTGAATCTGTCGTTCCAGCATCGTGGGACATGTTCTAGGCCATACAGTGATTTTTATAGCTTGTAACATCCATCTGGAACTGTAGGTGGTTGAGTAATGGCTTCGAACGAAATCGATTCCTCGACGCTGTAGGAACGCTTGATCCCCAGACGTGCTTTATGTCCAATTTAAGGGCTTCACAACGACTGGACAGGAGGGTGGAAGTAGTTCGCCTCCCCGCGGTGCACCGTGGAAACGTTAAGCTCCTCTTAACGGCTCAACGAACTACAACGGAGGAAGCACCATACGACCAATAGGAAGCCGTAAGCGGTCGTGACATGGTGTACAGAGACGACTCTGGGGTATCCACTACCCCAGACATTCTAACCCTGGTCTTGGCGTGGTTCGTCAGATACCGTAAGTGGTCGGGTAAGGAGCTCGCGGATGATCTGGCCTGCGACCGACGTCAAGAACCCTGCTTGGATCCAGAAGCATCTCGATCGAATCAACGTCAGGTCTGTGGAGCTACCTACTAAAGATCTAGTAGTTAAACATAGTGGTTGCGTAATGCACACTAGTCCCTTCCCTGGAGTAATAACTAAAGGTGGTTCCGGGGAGGGCCAGCGCTCGAGGCATGCACGGGAAGGATTTTAGTAGGTCGGAGAGTTGGAACCCTCATCCCCACACGCTGAGTTCTTTCCAGATTTTCCATCCTGTTCCAACACCGACTGGACACGTTGACAGCTTCCATACATTGTGGAGCTCCTGCATGGAGTTGAATTCGTCCTGCAGCACCTGTTACCACAGGTGAAGATCCTCACGAGCGCTGAATTCGTTGTAGGTTTCGGGAATGGAGTTTTCTGAACAGGGTGTCCGAATATTATACGTACAACAAAATGGTGTTAAAACTTTCTCTTATTGTTGGATTTAAAATCATTATGTTCGCCCAAATGCCGAAATTGGTCTCCAAACTACATTTCATTTGCATTACATTTAAAATTTGGTGCATTAAGTTTTCCACATTGAATTTATTTCTAAAACTTCAATATGGTGAATGGCACAAATCACAGTTTGGCCAAAAGGCCAATTTATCTTTGCAATGGCAACTATAAACCTAATTTGCCGTTTAAAGCATTTACTGGAGACAAAATGGTTTTCAAATGCTTTTTCAGCTGACCATAGTAAGATAATATGAATAAGTCGTAAAGCGTTTAAGGAATTGCAGAAAACAAGGTTTTAAGATCATTGTTAACAAGTTGTGTAGTTTCTCGCAAACCTGACTAAAATGTGAAACCTATTGGCACATCGTGGTGCCATAATAAACCCAAATTGATTTCTAGTGGCTTTCATAAAACTTTTATAAAACTTAATAAAGCTGGATGGCTTTGGCAGTGTTACTTGAGATCCGATCATGAATAACTGGTGACTCTTCGCGTCGAGCTTCTTTCTGTGATGATTCGGCTTCCACGCAGACACTTGACAACCAAAGACACGTATCTTCTCCAGACATGGCTTCCTTCCATATCCTTGTACCACAGGTGTAACGTTCCGTGGTATTGAAGAAGTTGGGATTCGGTTGACGATGAACGCGACCGCCAGCACGGCATGACACTTCACCGACTTGAGCTCATTCTGTCCTTTTAGCGCACCTTTGCGATCAGGGATTTGTTGAACCGTTCAGCAACCCCTGGATTGCTGGAGCGAGTAGGCTACTGTTGGCTCCACCTAGATTCCCATCGCTTTGTTGTACCTCTTCTGGTTGTTTGAGCAGTACTCACGGCCTTGGTCCACGATGAGTTTCGAAATCTTTGTACCAAGTGCCACTTGCTGAAAATTCTTGAAATTTTTCGAATTCTTCCGATTTATTCCGGAGCAGGTCCGTCACAGCGAAATATGGCTCCGGCTGTACAAACACGTCGCAAATATTGATCTACTTTGGCATGAACTGCACACCAGAGTGACCATGAAAATTTCACTGACACTGATGTGACCGAGATGACACGGCTAGAGATCAGCACACTAAATTTCTGCCAAACTCGAATTAGGACGTTGGATTGCCATTTCCAAAACGTTAAGATACCGCCGGAATCTTTTCACCATTCATCTTCAGCGTAACAATCTTGTCGTTGAAGAGCACTTCCACATCGGTCTTGGTCAACTTTGTCCTGGACATGAGATTTTCTCTCAGAATCTTGCTTCCGTCATTATCCGCCATCGTGTTGACCGATTTTGATCCATTGGTAACCTTGGCGTTGGTCTTCTTTCGGTTATCTTTCTTCATGTGGCCGCGCTTATTTCAGTGACTTTTCCCAGTGAACTTGGCGCTTCCGTGCTTCCGTGACCGTAGCTATGGATCCTGTCCAAACACTACGACTCGTCGCTTAGCAACCGGGTTTTCAAAGTTCAATTCATTTTCCGGCAGGTTTTTTAAGAGATTCCGGAATGTTCAGGATAAGAACTAAATAAACATCGCTTTCTTCCAGTTTTGAACCGGGCACTCGGAGCTATTGGATGAGATCTTCAAACTGCAGCGATGTCTTTTCCTTGACTTGACGACGAGCGAGCCATTTGCTTACATTTTATCGGTTGCTTTCCAGTCGACTTCTTGGCGAACGTATTTTCGAGAACCTTCCACATTTCTTTCGATGTAAGCTCACCAGCAGGGACTTGGTCTTGGCATTCATTTTGTTAAATTTCGCCGCTTCACCGGCTCCTGCTGGAATATTCTTCACCACTTTCGAGGCTATGAGGTAGACTTGTACGCAAAGCTTCCATGATCCACAGTATCAATGATTGCTAGACAACATAGTTATATGAATTAATGATTCGCTGAAATAATTTAGGATTTTGGATAAATGCCATAAAATTTAGCGACAGTCTTTTATTAGAATTTACATTAGCTGCAACGAAAACCCCAGCAACCATTAAATCAGTATGCAGCTCCGATGACTCGATTACCATAGGAGCGTGAAATAGATAGTAATACGCCTTCGTCAACAAAATTCAACGGAGATTACTATAGGAGGAACGCAAATCAAACGTCACCTATTAGTGCAAATTCATCGAAGCGAAATAACCGTAAAAATTCCAGATAGCTTTCCAAACCACTGAAGCAAACATTTTTGCCAACTGTCAAGTACTGTATATTTACTACCCGGCATTGCACAATCCTCCTGGTTTCACCTTCTTTTTTTTGCCGGAGGCATATATTAGAACCGACATACCCCAAAAAATGCAGAGCAAAAAAAAAGTTACAACACTTCGTCCAGGGAACAAATAATTGAACATGGATGCAGTTCCACCAACAGAAGAAAAACTCTACATTTGCATCGAAGAAAATAAATCGCTCCCCCCCCCCCCTTTTCCCACCGTAATCATCCTACTGCGTCCAGTTGGTCGTAATTTTTCTTCCCATCCATTTCCCCGGCAAAATAAACGTGTGTTCCCAATTCTCCCTCCGATTTTTTTTTTTCCATCCCATGTCCTGTTCTTTCGAAAGCGATGATGGCACCGAGCCAATTTTTCCCAACCGAAAAGTCCTTTTTCCCCCATCGTGTTGGGCTGGGAAAAAGAATTCCCGAAATTTCCCAATTGCTGCATCATCCTTCTTCAGTTTATGCAGACCGCAAAGCAAACGGGATGGAGAGCAACTCACCAGAGAATGGAAATTTACAGCGTACGGAGGGAGAGCATACGCTTCTTCGGTTGGAATTTCTAATTTATCGATTCCCTGCCCTACAGCACTGGTGGTGGCATTCCGGAATTGGGGACAAACTTTCGTCCACTACAATGGGGAACAGCTGTTTGGTTGGGAGACGACGACGACGAAAACGGAAAGCATTCTTTCGAGAATAATTTTCGTCCAAATTTATTCGATTGGCCTTTTGGCCTTTTGCAAGTTTGATTCCGAAAAGTTTTGATTATTTATTGGAGCTGTTCGATGGCTCCAAACACGTCTTACAAACTCGCAGAGTTCGCCTTGCCACACATGACGGCAATAATCCGGAAAACTTTCTTCACTTCGTCCCAATTACATTTAATTAAAACATAACAAGCTCAATTAGTCGCCCAGATTTGACGAAAAACGGAGAAAAAGTCGTCAAGACGGACGAAGCATCGGAAGAAACGGAAAAAAACACTTCGCCTTTCCGACACTGTAATCGACCCACGCTGGCCGACATCAAGTAGCGATTAATCTAGTTAGAAGAGCCCAGCCGGTCCGGTGGTGGCAACACGAAAACTACCGGAAACTATCGTTAATGCTGTCATTTAGGGCTCTCCGCTCCGCTCGATTCGCTCGCTCGCAGTGGGGTTGTGAAACTAATTAGGAACTGTTTCCTGTTCTGTCACGAGCTGCCCGAACGAGCTCCGCCTGCTCCGATTAAATTGATTGGACCAGGCGTCTCCACCGAACGACGACGGCACACATTATTTGGCAGAAACTTACCGAGCGACAGCTTTTCGCCGGAGTCCGGTGGCAGTGTGAATCCGAGCAGGGCCATCGACGCAATCAGCACGCAAGGGACGATCAGGTTGAAGAAGTAGTAGAGCGTCTTCCGCCGGATCAGGATGGCGAACGTGATGTCGATGTACGGTTCCGGGCAGCAGTTGTAGTAGATTTCGTTCCGCTTGCCGGGGACACCTGGTAAGAATGGAAAAGGAGGAAAAAAAAAGAAGATATTAGTGGGGAATTGCGATGAAGCAATGGTATGGCGCTGAACGTTAATTCCTCTACCTGGTTCGTTTCCTTTGTATTGTCAAAAAGCTAGTCGCAGTTGTAGAATAAAGTCGAAACGAATGGTATCTTAATTTTGACACGTCTCGTACTTAAAGCTGATAAATGATCTATTAAGAAGGACGTCAATATTTTCAAAAATGTGTCTGAAACTGGGGGATGCGGCAAAAAACATATTGACTTTAACGCCGCAGCCCAGTTCCAGAAGAGTTTGTTCCGATGTTCTTCAATGTCTATTGGTTTAAAAAAAAAACTCAGATTTTGGTAACTGCATGTGAATGCTCCATTGATGTTGGCGTATACTTTTATTAAAACTTCAAAGTTACAGCATTAGATGGTTACATTTCTCCAGCTCGAACGGAATCCCGAACCTTCCTCTTGATGGCGTTCATCAGCGCTCGCACAGTTGAAATGGACACGGAATCAGCGCATTTCTTTTATTATGCCCGCATTTGCTGGATGTCGTTAAATGCCCCGTCGGTTCGTCGGAGTCGCTGCATTGAAGTTGCCTAGTATTTTTTCGATTGGTCGAGATTCCGATCTTGTTGGCAGCATACCACTCCAGAATCCAAGGTGGCAACTAGCTAAAGCGGGCCAAAAGATGCCTTTGCCCCTATTCTTGCGGATGAACGGCAATACACGTTTTTTCAGGCATTCTTCGATGTAAACTAAGGATGTCATAGTCGATGATGTGACGGATAGCTTCAGGCCACGACTACAAATCGCTTGGCAAATCATAACCTTCTTCGCGAACTTGTCGGCAAACACGAACTTGAATCTTCCCTGCACATCCCCACGTCCATTCGCGATGCAAAACTTTTGACTGCTTAAAATCGTATTTGATGTATGTTTCTTCATCGATCAAAGTTCAGCCCTTGTGTTTCGTCAAAACACGATTATACAAGAGTCTTGTGTGCTTTTTTCGGTCACGAAATTCTGCTTCATCTGCCGTCCGCATGTTTGGCTATGTACGACTTGTACCCTTTCCCGGCAAGCGATGTTTCCGCCTCGTTTGAAAATTGACGTTTTTACCTTG
Organism: Aedes japonicus; assembly: GCA_034211315.2. Classification (NCBI taxonomy): domain Eukaryota; kingdom Metazoa; phylum Arthropoda; class Insecta; order Diptera; family Culicidae; genus Aedes; species Aedes japonicus. The sequence continues at coordinate 34,850 of JASCZW010001944.1, read as the reverse complement.
TGGCCATATCTCAGATCGAAAGACCAGGATTGGCTCCAGTTTTTTCATAGCTCTGCTGATTCCTTTCCACACTCAAGGTTTCCTTGTAGGTTTGGAGCACTCGACAAACTGTTGTTTTCGTCATCTTCAGTACTATAGCTAGTTTGGAACCGGACCATAACAGATTTGATGTTTGTGCATATTTTTATTTCGTTCGAGTTCCATTTGACGTTATTTCTGATCGACTACTTTGATCAAACTTGCACCAACTGTTCTCTATAGAAGTGTAAGCAAACCACTCAAAAATTTTGATTCCCAACACTAGAGGCGTGCTAGGCGTGCTATGTTTTCCGTTGTTGACTGTCACACCATTTGCTGGCAAAATTATCGATGTTGACCAGGTGTACTTGAATTGCAATCATGCAGCTACACTTCGTTTCATAACAATAGATCCACTTAAAAAGTCCATATATTGCAATGACGAATGAATTGTACCACCTATTTATTCACATGCAGAAACTGTGAGGAAGTTGACTCACACCACAACACTTCTTCGTGTGTGAGTGGATAATAATAGAATCGCTCAATTTTGCTGTTTCATAACTATAGAACCAACACATACAAAAATATCTGCATGAATTGCGCTTCAGTTTGCTTTCAAATTTTATCGTGTTGTGACGTGTTTGTAAATGCTCCGGAATAATGCCGCGTGGAACGTATTTGACGGACGAAGAAAGAGCTAAAATTTTGGTATTTCGGGAATATAAATTGCTAGACGTTTTGGAAGATCGCATCACGTCCTAATCATTTTTTGAGAAATCCAAACGATATGGGAATAAGAAGACAGGTGGACAAAAAAAAAGTTATCGGAAAGAACGCTACAAAGAAATGTTCAAATTGCAAGTAACTCACTCAAAAGTTTGAAACAAACTATGAATGAGTAATCACTAGATGTCTCATGTTCTACAATATATCGAACATTGAAAAGCTCTACTTATATTCAGCGGCAAAAACTGAAGCAAGCGTCACGACTCTTACCTTGCCATAAACAAGCCCGTCTCGAATTCGCACGAGCTAATATGCGTAGAGATTGGAGTAAGGTATTTAACCTTCATTGTTCACTATTATAAAATTAATTAGGTTCTTTTGTTCCCCTATGTAATTATTTCCAACGAAAAAAAAATCAATCTGGATGACCCAGATGGATTTTTTTTCTTACTGGAAGAATTTAAGAAAGGAGCAGCGTTACTTTTCGACTCGTCACTTTGGTGGTGGTAGTTTGATGGTTTGGGGAACATTTTGTCAAACTGGAACGGTGCAGATTGCTTTTCCATCCACCAGAATGAACAGTCGGGAGTGCAATGAGATACTCCAAAGTCATTTGCTACCATTCTTGCGGCGACATCGTCGAGTTGGCTACACATTTCAGCAAGATAATGCTCCAGTAGAGCGACAAGTAGAGCGACAAGTAGAGCGACTATGGCGTGGTTAAAAAAACATGGAGTTCGAACTATAGAATGGCCAGCTTGTTTTTTAGACCAAAACCCGATCGAGCATGTGTGGGGATTGATCGTACGTGAAGTATATGCAGACAACAAACATTCAGCGTTCAAGAAGTATAAGTATCTTAATTCAGAGTATGCCGAATAGGTTGTTTGAACTGATTGAGAACAATGGAGGACCTACCCTTTATTAACATTTTGATTTTCAGGTTAACGTTGTTGAAATCTTTAAAAGAGAAATAAATTTTGAACTGGTTCTATAGTAATGGAACATCTGATAAGCTGCACATTGTGGTTAACATGACCAATGATTTCAATGATCACGCCAGGAGCTCACTGCCACTTGTTGTTGCTGGTGTAGACCTTGGCGTAGACCTTGTCACCTTTACGCAAATCACGAGAAGTTGCGCCGTGCTTCTGGTTGAACTGCTCGTCCTGGCGATGATTGAGGAGTACATGCAACGGTTAATTGTAGTGAAGGAGATTCAGAACTGTCTTCATGTTTCGGCCAATCATCTGCTGAGAATGTATCTTGCCATTCAGAACACGACTGGGGGTAGTCCTGTATACCTGGAGGAAAGTCTGGAGCGCTTCCGTGATGTCCCCCCTCGTTGATTTTGTGCAGCGACCTCTTCAAGGTGGCCACAAATCTTTCCGCCTGATCATTAGACTGGGGATGATACGGCGAGATTCGGAAGTGTTGAATGCCGTTCCTCCTGCACAAAGTCGCAAATTGTTCCTACGTAAATTGGATGCCGCTATCGGAGACAATGACGTTGGGAATACCAAAAGCGATACATAGCTCGTTCTGGACCTACTGCTGTGGTTGGGGATCGTACGATACGAATTTCTGGCCACTTTGAGAAGGCGTCCACAACTACCAGGACTGTTGAGTGGGCCAGCAAAGTCTATGTGAATTCGTTCCCTGGGAGATTTTGTAAGTGGCCACGAATGCAACGGAGCCTTCGGTGGTGACTTGGAATGTGTGGCACAACTGTCACATTTCTTGACGAAATCAGCAATGTTTTCATCAATTCTCGGCCAGTTCAGGCTTCTTGGAGTGGAATCTCGACGTCATCTTCCAGTTCAATGGAGGCGATGATGAAATCCTCATCCGGTTTAACGTAACTGCTGATAACGCAAGGTAGTACGTCGGCATAACCAAATTGCGTAGTGGTCAAGTACTCGATTCCAAAATTGTAGCACAGAAGTGTCAGTGCCCAACGGCGGTTGGCAGTGTGAACCGGAATTCCGTTCTTCTGTCCGAAGATCCGCAGTACTGGTTGATGATCCGTTTGGAGAGTAACCTGCGTCCTAGCAGCACGCGATGGAATTTCGTCACGGCGAACACCAACGTAAGACCTTCCTTCTCGATCTACCCATGCTGGGGCTTACCTCCGCGGGAGTGAGAAACCGATGCGTGAGTGATGGCTTTGAGTATACCATCTGGGAACTTGCGAAGTGGCTTTCTACGCGATACCGGGACTGCGATGCGTCGGCAGCAACGATTAGATGTCTTAATGCAGCATCATAATAGTTAATTGTGAGCATCTGCTTCGGGCCGTCGTCAAATTCCACTTGAAGATAAGCATCACTGCGGTCAATGATACTAAAAAATCCGTATCCATTGGATTTGCTGATTTGCTGATTTGATTTGCTGAGCGTGTCTTCAGGAACCGGTAGTGGATAGTGGTTGGGTTCCGCAGCGGCATTCTGCCCGGTGAGTATAATCAGCACAGATACGTACTTTTTCTCCCGGCTTCTTTACTGCGACGATTGAAGCAGCCCACTGTGAAAAATCCACCGATACCCAGGGATTGATAAATTTCGATAATGACACCGGCGGGGATTGAAGACGGCTCTCAGCTCTGCATCGATCTGCAGAGGAGTCGCGTGAAAGGAACTGGTCGCTCGGGCTTGGAAAACGGGTCTGACATTGCGTGCTTGGAGAAAGATTTTCGCCTATCATCTTTGCAGAGTGCCAGGGCCGGGCTTGAAGACTTCGGAAACGCAGCTTTGTACCGTTGGATCTCGATTATCTTGACAGCAGTAACCTTGAATTTGGTTTACAAATGTGCCAGGCATTGCGTGAGTGTCCCATAGTCCAAGTAGCTCTCATCCAGTCCAGACCCAACAGGCTGATGCAACTGTTGGTGACGTAGAAAGTTGCGATTTTGCGGATAGCCTCCGAGTGTGACTGACCATTCCAGTTCTTCAAGTAGATGAAGAGGATTGCCCGATGCTGTCTTGGTACTCCGTGTAGTAGGAGTCAGGTGGATTGCGAACCCCAGGTTCTTACTCCACTGTTTTTTTCGGAATGATTGAGATATCTGATGCGTGTCCAAATGGAGGATGACGTGAGCACCCATTGATGTCCATCGTCGGGAACTTTCGTCTGGAACCGGCTGATGCTGAATATTTCGTTGACGTTCTTTTTCTTCTTTTGCATCGCCTTTGAAGTGTAACAGCCAAAATAACCCTCATTGTGGCCGCTTTGCGTGCCAACCTGACAAACATGCTTCGTGTAGGTTCAGCCTGCACCGGTAGAGGCTTGTTCTGCTTGACTGCACAGATTGAGCGAATCGGTTTCTTATGTTCCACCATGCATCGTGCTTGAAGTTTTGAAGGCGATGACACTCCGTTATGAACGATTCTAGGGTGCATGCACCTTCCGCGTTTGCCTCGAGCTTTGATAGGAGGCTCATTCAGATGTCAGCGTCCTTGGAAGATCGTAACCCACAGATGAAAATCAGGCTTTTTAACTGATCCGTAGTGATGTTGTTGAGCTAGAAGTCTTCACAGCACCTGTTCACTGTTCCAGCGTCCAGCATGAAGTTGATGTATTTGTCGTGTAAAAATTACGCTGATGCTTCTCAGCAGCAACCGCACTTTTGCCGCATTGTCCAACTTCGCTCTGTTCTTGAGGAAGAGGTCTTCATAGTTCCGGTACCACCGGTCGAATACGAAACCGTTATTTGGATCGTAGACGAACTCCCGGATGTTGTATGCCAGAGATTCAATGATGAACCCCGGGCTACCCGATAATCGATTGGAGGAACCGCTTTCTTAACTGCCGAAGCGTTCCATCATCTGCATCATCCGAGCGTTTAGTTCCGCCATCTGCTTGTTCTGCCGGAGGATTTGCTGGTAGAGTTCATAAAATTCTTTAGAAAAATAGCAGCTTTTCCTCCAAAGCAATGAATTCGATAATTTCTTACGTTAACTTTAGTTGTTTGTTGTCCGACTACTATGATAGTGTCCAACAGCTGTCTTCAAGGTAGAAGTTGTCGTCAAAATTGTATCAGAGGACGTCTACGTCCTAGCATACGCCTTCCTCATCCAAATTATCATCGGTACTTCTCCAAGTTTGCATATTCTCAGTACAATTGTAAGCTCCTCTTCTGTTGTTACCTCGTCCAGATCCCTGCTGTTATTGTCTCCACAGGTAGCAAATTTAACCATTTTACTTTCAACTTCAAATCCTCAGTACTTTCAACTTCAAATCCCCAGATAACGGAGTCAAGTGGAATTAAATTACGATTGAGGAGCCAAGCCAACGTTCCTACTTCAATCGTACTTCCCGTACCAGTACAATCGTACTTCAATTGAACTTCAGATGTTACAATCGATGGACTTGAAATGTCAAAATAGCTAGCGGCTCATTTCAAATTTTGACAATTGGTTGAAGGACACTTGAAGTCCTTTTTTGTACTAGAATTGTAAGGTATTAGGACTGTGTACTTCAAATGTACCTCAGATTATTCGTTGAAAAATAATGTTTTCATTGGTAAATAAATAAATTAATAAATATATAAATATATAAATAAATTTATTAATTTATCAAAATATATTACAATAAATTATTTATCAATATATCAATATTTATTTTGGTATAGAATAATGCTTAAAAATTAATTATTAATTTATATATTCTTCTAATCTTGGCAAGTGTAGATTACGAGGTTCGTTTGGTGTAGCCTAAGCTAAAGGTATTGTTTGCTTCGTTGCCTCACTGAATGCCTTTACCTTAGTGCATTCAGTTCACCCTTCAGCAGCAATCACAGCTACGACTTGATACCAATCATCATCTACTTAACTATAGTGGGGTGATTGTTTTTCTCACTCTTTAACGACTTTGTCGATTTAATTCATCTTCCAATAACCTTCGTCATTGGGAAGTAGTTATAAACATTAGGTACGAAGTTGAGCTTAAACTAGTGCATACTATTACCATTATCATAGTATTATGAAAAATTTGGTGGTTGGTTTCTTGATTATCGAGATTTTCAGCCTCGGGCTGGTTCATCTTTCGTCGTGGTCACTGAATTACATCTTTTGTGCATTTTTGTATTTTGTCCGGGGTGAGATTCAAAACCCGTGATCTTTATCTTAATCTTTATTTGGAGCAGGCAAAAGCCCGTTTGAGTAAAGCTGCAGCTGTGAGCTCTTTCTCAAATGGGCGCAAAAAACCTCCTCTTCTTTTCGTTTCAACAGACTGTTACATAGTTTCCAAATGATACAATGATTGCTTAAATCTACTTAACGAACTATACATAATAATAAACTACCTAGAACTAAAAAATCTAACGTGTGTTGTTATGTGAGGGGTGCGAGTACTTCGTGTAAATCTTTTTCGAAGAGTGGAACGAGGAACATTGAAGTCAAATTCGTTGGAACAGCGGTTGAAGGATCGGCACATACTTGCAAATGGTTCGTTATGCCCGTAATTTGTTCGAGCACCATGTAGAAAAAGGAACGAAGATGAACGAAGTTGACGATAGAGAATATTTATGTTTAGACGCGACAACAGTTGAGGATTTGATGTTAACCACTACGTTGGGGTCACCCCCGTTTTATGGAAAATGTCGTGCATTGAACTTGAAGAACGAAAACAAAATCGGCGCAATGGATGAACCAAAAAAGATGTAACGTTCAATCCGATTTCCAAAAAGGTTTAAATGCAACTAGAACGTGTAAAACAATCGATTGAAACGTGTGGTGAGCAGTGCCGGATCTGCTAAGAACTGGACGAATGCCCGATTCCAGCAATACCGAATCCGACCAAAAAGTCATCGATTATAACGTTTGCATTACAAAAATGGACTTTTTCGAATGGTGATAAAAAAAAACATAATTGCTTTTGATAAATTTTCCATACAAGGTAATTATTTTAGCTTACTTGCAGTTAAATGGAAGATTTGCCATGGCGGAAAAGAACATGCGTGTCCGGTATGTTTTTAAATTCTTTCTCTCGTTTTATTTATCAATTCCTCCAACGGTATTTCACGACCAAATTGTTGGAGTAGATCTTACGCATCAGGGTGGCTCAGAAATTCTCGATGGAACGCAGCTGGGGGACGTTGAGCGGGTTCGCCGACCTGGGTACCACATCGATATTCAGCCGCTCCCTCCATCTCCTCCAACGATTGCTTCGAGTAGTGGGCCGACGCCAGACCCGGCCAGAACACCGCGTCTTCACCCTTATGGTATTTCCGACGCAACTTCCGGCATTTTAAACCGACGCGCAACTTCCACGGCAGGCATTCCGTACCATAAATTTTCCCGTTCACTGGCGAGTCCGGAAGTAAAAGAAGAACGGCTTTGACATCCCCTTGTCGTTGATTGTCAGCCACACACAGCAGCACCTTCTTGGGGAACTTGGTGTGTGAAATGAACTTTACCTCGGAGATCACTTCCTTGGTAGGGGAAGTAAAATACGAGGTGCCCTGCCAGTCGTTCTTACTCTTCCTGTTCCTTTGGAGCTTCTGGTCGCTCAGGGAGCGGGAGTTGCCATTAGCTTTTGAAAAATATCTGGCATTTCACATATCCTGGATTGGATCAATAGAAAAGTGGCCCATCAACATTTGTAAACAAACACTTCTGAGCCCGTTTTCTCGCAAGCCGCTGGCTACACCGCAAACCTACAGAATCATCGTGTAGGGAAACTTTCCCCTGCATGGTGATGAAGGACGGTATTGGTTTGCGTGTGTGGCCTACGCTTTGCGAGGAAAACCAACTTCAATATGACAAAGTGACATGAGTGCGCAAACGAATCAACAAAATAAACATCAAAACCACGTGAAAACGTAATGGGTAAGGATTGTTCACACTAATACATCAAGGTTCATTAGTTTGTCATTTTCACCACTAAAAATAACATGAGCAAATGAAAAGCGTGGATTTAAAATAAACAGTCATGCATATCACTTAACGCTTAGTGGAGTTGGATTGTACGACGCTTTTTTTAATCAGTTCTAATTTCAAAAAGTCTGGCATTGTGCAGGGTTTCTCTTTTTGTCTTTTCGTCGATAAAAAGTCTGGTTTTTTTTTTGTGTATTCTCCCTTGCGCGGAAGTAACGATCTTTGTTGAAGTTTGCCGAAGCAGATCGCATGGAGATGAGAAATTATCAGCTTCTGCAAACTTCATCAAAGATAAATCTGGCATAATGGCACCTCTTGCTCAGGGTCGTCGGCCGTCCGGAACCGGGCTTTTTTTCGATGCTCTGATTGTTGTCTAATGGTGCCAAGATGTTGTAGATGTAGATGTAGATGGGCGTATCCGACGTCCACAAAGTGCCGCACGATGTCCGTTTACGATGCGGCGGGGTTCTCTGAACGCGCACACTTTTGAACGTAGTTACTTCACTGTTTACGCCTTCACGGTTAGAGTTCAACTGATAGAGCTGTCAAATTTTGTCTGCTTTCTCATGGGTTACTATGATTGATGCTGCATGGGTAGTTTTGTCAGTACGGGTGAAAGTAAACCCATGAAAAATGGGCCATTTTTGTCCATTTTTTCTAATGCAAACGATACGCTAGAGCACCGTAGGTGAGTTTAGGAAGAATGATCATATCATGCTGAACAATGCATTAGGTCCTAAGTATCATTGAGAGATTCTCTTCGTCGACTTTCTCTTTCGTTAATAAGTTTGTCTATTAAACAATTTTTGATGTTTTTGGCGCATTGGATCGTTAATTACACTTTATATTACCGTACTGTGTGTTGAAAATACTTGTTTTGTTTTAACATAGCCATAGGAACACAAAGCAAAAGTTGACGAAGAGAGTCTCCCAATGTTACTTAGGACCTAATGCATTGTTCAGCTGGATATCGAGAATGTGTAGAAGGCATTTTCTGTCAGCTCCAAAGTTGGTTTTACCTAGGCATTTCATGATGCTGAGTCGTCGTCCTATTACGTCAGCTTTTTTCAGGATTAGTCTACGCCAGGTCCGGTCGTATGCTTAATGCAGATCCAGGAATATTATCCTTGCATGATGTTTGTTCAGAATTGCATTGCTGCCACAGTTGTCAATGTGTACAATGAAATCGTGCGTCTGATGTCCTTTAGGAAAACCAAATGAATCTTTTCCTCCTTCAGAATTTTGTTTTCTTCCATGAATGATTTGACTGTTTTGGCCACCTGTTGACCATTCGTTCGAAGAACTTGAGAGAGCAGCTTCATTAACATATTGGTCTCAGGTTTCTGGAGTATTGGGGCATTTTCCGGGATTTAGGATTGGTATTAGTATGGATATTTTTTTTTTTTCATATTTCCGGGAAGGCTATTCTTGCTGTTTTATTTATTGTTCGAATTGAACAGGGTATGCCTCATTCGACGATTCTTTGTAGAAATGTTCTGCCAGATGGTTGGCCCAAGTGCTAGTGCGCCTTTTTTTAGAAGTTGAGCGTATTCATTTCCAGAACTCTATATAAACAGGTAGGTTGGGTCATCTGGAATTCGCTTTTGTTTTTTGTGAAGCGTTTTTTGTACAGTCTCAGAAGCAATCAATTCTGCGACTTTCTGGTTCCACCATGGAACTGTTTTTTCGGGTACTTTGATCGATGTTTTTGGTACGGGTAAGGATGCTGCTCTAATGGTTGCCTCGGTTAATTCTTCTATGTTATATGCTTGGTATGGGACGATCGTTTCTTCTAGCTTTTCTTCAAATTCATTCCAGTTTGCTTCCTGTATTTTCCCTCTGGCAGTTTGAGATTTCTTACCGTGTTGATCTTCGAAAATGACTCAACTGAGTTTGTTCGCTAATTCAATACATTCTGCATGCCAATCTGTGAAATTGTTGGACAACCATCATTGAGGGCTATTAATTCGTGTTCCTGTATTACATTTTCGATCATTTTACCTCTGCAGTCGTCTTTGTGAGATCCCCAGAGGCTATGATGAGCGTTGAGGTCTCCCGATATGGTGTATGGTTTGGGTAGCAGATTAACGATATCATCAAATGCTTTTTTTATTTATCGATTGGTTTGGCGACAATTATATGTTGCATATGGTAATTTTTCGTGGGATGTTATTGCTTATAGCTATTGCCTCTAGGTTTGCCGCGGCTTTAATTCTTCTTCTTTCACCTTATCTTCTTCATCCAACACTTCGCGGCATGATACGCGGCACTTATTCAGTGAAAAATGTTCTGATACATTGATGGGGCTAATGTCCGCTAGTTTGGTAAGCTTTGCTAGATTTTTTCGATTTCTTATCATTTTTTGTGAGCACTATTATTTCTTCATCACGTGTTTTTTTCTCCCACTTCACCACAGCAGTTAGTCACAACTTTCTCAATAAGGAACACTGACACTTTTTTAGGTTCTTGCCCCCTTCCGAACTAGAGATTATCATGTATTTCCCTTTTATAGAGGGGTTCCAAGAGGGGGGAAATCGTTTATGCCAGCATTTCATAAGTTACTACAAATTCAGGTTTGTAAAACTGATTTCTAGGGTTTTTTTTCATTTGGGCGAATCTGAAATTGAGAGACTCTCTTTGATCACTTTCTCTGTCATTCATATTCCGATCAGCTTTACGTTTTTCATTCAACTATTTGTATAGTATGGTAGCCAGCACTGTTGTGTTTCTATCTGTACTAAAGAACCCCTCAAAAGATTTATAATGGCGCTGTAATAAATGAAAGAAAGCGACAGAGGAGAGAGCCTCTCACTGTTAGATTCGCCCTTTTGAAAAAAATCCTAGATTTGTTAAAGTCGCTCAAGATATACATGTGGTAAGCACTTATTATTACTACTTGAACTTTCCGCGACGGACCGAGGTTTTTCTGTGCACTTGAAAAACGATATCACTTGCGCCTTACCGCGACAAGTAATCGATCGAATATCACCAAGGTATCGGTAAATTTAACCAACTGTATGAAATTAATTTATAAGCAATGACTTTTTGTCAGCCTTTAGTATCTGAGAGAAATGTTCTCGTGTCCATCGTGGTGGAGAAGGCAACGAGAAGGCAGACTGCAGATATACAGGCAGTGAAATGCTTTTAGTGTTTCTTATTTCGTCGCACCCCAAGCAACTTTGTCAAAACCATCCAGCTTCGTTAAGTTTTATTAAAGTTTTATGGAAGCCACTAGAAATCAATTTGGTTTTGTTATGGTAGCAAGAGATGCCAATAGGTTTCAAATTTTAGTCAGGTATATGAAAACCTACACAGCCTGTTTGTGACGATCTTAAAACCTTGTCTTTTAAAATTCCTTTTACTCCTATCAGAGGTTGTATTTTGACTTAATGAACTCTTAAAATGCTGTTTTGAAATTCTGTTTTAGGACTAATTCATATTATCTTATTATCGTCAGTTGAAACTATTTTGCCTCCAGTAAATGCATTAAACGGCAAACTTGCATTGAGGGATGTCACCAAATGATCAAATAGTTTTATAGTAGCCATTGCAACGATAAATTGGCTTTTTGGCAAAAAATTTCTTCCAATCGCCATTTTGAAATTTAAGAAATCATTGAAATGTGGAAATACACCAAACTTGAAATGTAATGCAAATTAACTGTGGATCAGAAAACAATTTTGGCATAAAAGTAAATGCACATATTATTTGGAGCTATGAAAAACTCAATTTGTTTTGGATATTTTGCTATCAAACAAAATTTCTCGCAACACTTGAACTTTTTTCGTAGATATTATTAACTATTGAATGAAACAAAGCAGAACAACAAATCCAACCACAATATCAACGTGAAGTTTGACAGCTGTGGAAATTTGCTGGTTCGATGGCAGCTAATAGGTTTTCTGAAGGTTCTCAAGTGGTTATATCAACACAGCCGGGAGGAGTGATATACGGCTAAACTAAACTAAAATTGTTACTTGGGATGCCTTCAAATGCCTTTATATTACTCTGAAGCGCGGTTATTACCATTTTGGAATCTAACCGCAAATGTAGCATGCCAAACCAAAAGGTCCTTTGCAGAGCTATCACATGATTTTCTAATAAATCAATAATAAATTTTTATTGACATAAAGCTCGAGTAACTTAAAAACTGGACGCATTGCATATTTTCTTACAGCCCTCTTAGTGGTCGGTTTACAAATAGTTTGACAGCAAATTGTTTGCTTTTTTCAGTTGTTGAAGTTTTGTCACGATTGAGATTTAAAAATGCCTTGACAGATGGAAGCCGAAAATGGAAATTTATTATGGACACAAACGATTGTGATATCATATAAATTGGCTGAATCACCCAATTGCCTTAAATTTCGCTCATTTAGAAAAATATGGGCAATTGTTAACTGGATAGATGACTCGAGATGCTGCAAAGATGAATATTTGATGGCATAAAGCCTTTTCACGTTAAATTTCGGACGCTTTTCTTTCAGTGTAGATTTTAATTTATTTCACAGATCGCTGAAACGTTTCACTTATATGACAGTTGAATCTCTTCACTTTATTTCGTGATACAACATGTTAACATTCTTGTAACATTCAGAAAAATGGCGTCGAATCAAGTGGAAGTGGTCAAACGTATTTTGTACGAACGGCTGCAACATCCGAATTTATCGGTACGCGATCTTGCCAAGAAACTAAAACTACCGAAAAGTATCGTGTTTTGTGTTTGCAAATAATTTGACTTTGAAGGTTGAAAGTGGAATAAATCGAAAAGAATGCTCTCGACAAATGGGCAAGAAGGTGGTAGCCATTATTGAGGAAAATCCCAATCTTGCTGTGCAAAATGTCGCTCGCAAAGTTGGGAAGTCAAAATCATTCGAACGAAAAGTAAAGCAGAGACAAGGACTGACGGCGTACAAAGTGAAAAAGGTACCCAACCGTGATGACAAGCAACATTTCGTTCATCAGATATACATTCCGTTTATCAGAAGCCAAGGCTCTCCATCTCTGGTTTGGTCTGATTTTGCCTCTTGTCACTATGCATAATCTGTCCTGGAATGGTAAAAGGTTCATGAGGTCAAATACGTACCAAAAACAGCCAATTCACCAAACTGTCCAGAACTTCGCCCAATAGAGAAGTACTGGGCTCTAGTTAAGCAGAAACTCTGCGGAACTAGGAAGAAAGCAAATGATACCGATGATTTCAAGAGAAGATGGAGAATCGTCACGGCGGGCGTATCTGAGAATACCGTACGGAACATGATGGCAGATGTATCACAGAAAGAAAGCGAATTTTACAGAAAGAAGGATTAACATCTGATCGCACGTTGGAATGACCCTTACATTGTGTATTCGGTATTTGGATAAGTGAAATGAAACACTCGCTTGCTGACCGTCTTGCCATGGCGGAGGTATGAAAAAAACTTAAATTTTTGTTGTTGCTATTATTTTGGTGTCCAAAATTTAACGTGGCCAGGCTTTAAACTGGCTGTTAAAGGTGAATAATAAATAAATAATTAAATAGTAAAGTAAAATAGGAGAAAACAGGAAAATTGGTCCTGTGATGGAGTGAAGTAAATAATTGAGAGTATTGAAGGTACAATGCGGAAGCAGAAAAGTTGAACAAAAAAGAAACAAAAGATAAGAAGCGGAAGAAAAGTAACGCAGTAAACGGACAATATGATTTCGAAGAGGGGGAGCAAAATAACAAAATAGCAGAAGAACGGATCTAAAAAAACAACAAGGTACAGCCCAATTGAGTTGTCCGAAATGATGACTTAGGACTACGCAACTAAATGTTAGCCATTAAGATTGTACAAGGCAATGCTTTGAATAAACAGAGACCAACACTGGCCGACTTGAGCTCTGAGCTGGCGTTTTGCCACAAATGTCATGTTCTGCAGTTTTTGTGCCACGCTTACTTTGTTACTTTTCTAGTTGACATTTGTGCTCATGAAATCGCTAGGTGGCAATATTTACTTTTGGATTTCATAGTGTTTCTCTCATGAAAACTTGTAAATTTCAGAGAGGAAATGGAGCCGCATGGTAGTCAACGGAGATGTTTGAGATCACTTTTGAATGCAAAGTGGTGAAATAACAATGTGAACCCCAAATCATGATTATGAGCTCTGCAAATGAATTTCTGTTCTGTTTTGATATCACCAAAAAAACACACACACACACACACACACACACACACACACACACACACACACACACACACACACACACACACACACACACACACACACTCGCACAGTTCCTAATCTAATCTAATCTAATCTAATCTAATCTAATCTCATACTAACGCAGCCAATTCTTGAAAGCATCCTGGAAAATGATGTTTTCTTGAATACATCATTTTTCTTGTCATCGGCCAGGCCAACTGCGTAGTATGTGCAGCAGAGAGGTTTCCAAGAAATAGAGCGATTCCAGAAAGATCTAAAATCGCTCTACTACTCTGAATCAAGGGAAGGAAGAAAGCGTGGACCTCCCGTACCAAACGGGAAGCGCAACCTGGTGTGGTCCATAAGAAAACTTGCAAAGGAAGCCAATATTTGGGAGAAATTCATACGGAGAATCTTCAAAGAAGACCTGCATGCATCTTCCAGAGCCAGAGTGAAACGCCACTTGATTACGGACCGGGTCAAGGAACTATGAGTGACTCGTTCCAAGAGATTGCTTTCCTTGTTGAAGAAGGAAAACATGATAATCCTGTTCTCCGACGAAAAGCTTTTCAACATCGATGCTGTGGCCAACAGCCGCACGGACCGGTTCATTTCACCGCAGAAAATGGAGAACGTTCCGGAAAAAGTGAAATTCAAATATCAAACCAAACATCCGGCTGGTGTCATGATGTTTGGCTTGGTGGCGTCCAACGGTTTGAAAATGCCGCCTGTTTTCATTGATGCTGGAGTAAAAATCAATACCGAAGTGTATATCGGTATTTTAAAGGACCAAGTGCTTCCCTGGGTGAAGGCCGACTTCTCCGAGGACCAAAACGTTGTCCTACAGCAGGATGGAGCGCCGTGTCACACAGAAGTTTTCCATGCGCTTGTTGTTCCTTCGATTACATTTTCAAAACAAGTGTCATACGTCAACGAAGTGTGTTTTTCAGACGATACAAACACAATGAAATTTCGTCAGCTGTATTGGTTTGTGCTAAAATCTGCCGAAGTTAAATTTCGGATACTTTTCTTCTAGTGAAGTTTCGGAATGACTTCAAGGATCACTGAAACTTTTCAATTATAAAGGGTGTTTCGACCAAAATTTTGTCGACTTAAATTTGATGCATTTCCGTTCATCGTGCATAAATAATTTTTGCACAACCCTCATTTTGAAGATGTGTGCGTGTAGCATCATTAGGTTCTCGCCGAGCGATCTCACAAACACTAGCGTGCTGCTTTACACGTATAGGATCGATTTGTTTATTGTTTTCAACCACGAGATCAACTGTCAAAATGTTCAGGTTGACAACGGTTTGTTTTTTTTATTTTCAACCAACAAAACGATTGTATTAGTGAAACAGCTTACTAATACTAACGGCGGCAGAGAAGTCTATGCCTCTATTTTGATTTTGAGATTAGTCCTTCAGTTATCAAAATGTCGTCAAAGGACGAGAAGCAACGCATCAAAATGTTGCACGTGCATGGCGAAAATCCAAACTACTCTCACGCCAAGTTGGCGAAATTGTTGAATGTGGCTAAATGAACTGTTACCAACGTATTAAAAGTGTTCGGTGAACGTTTGTCGACAGCCAGGAAAGCTGGATCGAAGAAAGCAGGAGGCCACAGAGACAACAAAAAGAGTTGCCCGCTGTTTCGAGCGGAACCCCAACCTCTCCATCCGAGATGTCGCAAAGAAGCTGAAAGTGGTGCCTTCAACCGTGGATAGAGCTAAAAAACGAGCTGGACTGTCGACTTTAAAGTCAGTTTTTATGAACTTGAACATCCCAAGATAATCTGAAAATGACTGGTGACATTGCAGAAGATTCACTAAATAATACATTTCGTCACCTTTCATAGGTTATAAAGCTACAGTTATCACTATAGATCCTAACTTCTGAACTCAAGGGCACTTATGGTAGCCTGGAATAATCCAATATATATCATTATATATGTTTACCTTCCAAAAAAAAACTCAAATAATTTGGTCAAATGCATATTTTTACTTTGTTTACTCCAGAAAGCTACAGTAGATTTTATGTTTTGAGCTCCAGGATAGCTTGGATAACTTAGAACATCCGAATGTTATCTCATTATGTCTGTTGCTGTTCCAAGATATGTAATGAATACTCTTCAATACACATCTTAGCTTTGTAAAGGCCAGAAAGCTTTTGTTACAACTGTAGGTCCTACGTTCTGATCTTAAGGATGACTTAGTACATGTCATATTGCCTTATACAATTTGTTGACATTTAAGAATAATAATTGAACATGTTTGAATATCTATTGTTACATTGTATTACCTAATAATGACGTTTTTAGCTGTAAATCTCAAGTTCTGAACGCCAGGACAGTTTGGATGACCTAGGTCATGCCAGTTTATCTCATAAAGTTTTTTTTTCGTAGAAAGTATTCACTGATTAAAGTTGCATACGTAGCATAACTTTTTATAGCCCAAAAAGCTATAATTTCTACTGTAGATCTTAAGTTCTGAACTCAAGAACAGTTTGTTTGATCTAGAACATCACAAAATTATCAAATAATGATTGTTGACCATAAATAAATGTTGATTGATTGATTATTCTTTATTAAAGAGACTTTCAGCCGTATAAATAAATGTTCAATAAATATGTTTGAAATCATATCGTAACTTTATATAGCCCTTATAGATACTGTTACAACTGTAGATCTGAAGTTCTGAACTCAAGTACATTTTTCATAACCAAGAACATTCCAGAAAGCTACAAAAATATCTAACTCTTATCAACGAGAGTTTAGTAGTGCGTATCATGTTCTTAAACAAAGCTTTGAATTTTTAATAAGGCATTAATTGTTTCTTCTTGAACTTCTTCATATTCACTAAGTTCTAGATCGTTATTTATGCCTTAAAATCATATGTTTTATCAATTTTCCAGAGAGATATATGATGTAGAACAAATTTGTGTGAGACGATGTACACTACTATTCATTCTGTGATTTTATACAGTTATGTTTCCTTTGGTGTCATATATGACCCTTTAGGTCTGAAGGGGTTAGTATACTTTGTAAGATGAGGCTTAACATTTACGATTTCTTCAATAGTTTCTGGTCAGAAATCAACAATGTCCTACATTGAAGTTGATGCGTAAAAAAATATCTGACAGATCGGAGCAAAATTTTTGAAAATTTCCTGAGAAATGACTGAGATATTAACGCTCAAAACCTGACCACTTTCCGTGACGGTCGCAATGTAATTTTTTGAAATTGTACCTCAGTATAACAATAAAAAGACGTAGTCCCTACATAAAAAAAGAATTTGTCTTGAAGAATCGAAAAGAGGAAGAATGGAAGCAGGAGAAAATATAACAAAAGGGTAGTGGAAAAATAAGATACTGGGAGAGAAGAAATAGAGGAGCTGAAACGGATGAATGTAGCGGAAGAAGAGAAGCAAAGTGGATAAAGAAATACAGCAAGACGAGATAGTGTGGAGTGACAGAAACAGAGAAGAGAAGCAACAGAGCTTAAGAACCTTAAGCTTGAGCTGTCATAACTTAAATTTGGATGAGTTGGTGCGAAATGTCAGTATTTTTAATGAATGTCAGAAAAAATCAACTTTTTAGTCAGATTTCATTGTGTTGGTAAACTTTGTGACTTCCAACAACAGTTTTCAAATCGAATATTATGTTTCGGGAACTATGCCACCCCTTTATTCCACGCCATATTTATATCCCGCAATTATTTAATCCGCTCCCTGAACAAAGGCAAATCTTTTTTTGCATAAATCACGATGCCAACCTAGACCTTGGAAAACAAACGCGATACAATGTATTGAACTTGTTTCCGAAAACGCCATAAGCTTGACTCACGTCAAGCCCAACTGATGAAAACAATCCGCTTTCGATGGAACTTCAATAAAATCACAGAAAGGGTAAAAAAGAACACCTTTCAGTTAGCTATTATCGCCAGTTATTGCAGTTATTATTACAGCTGCCTCCTACCCAGCGTAAGCTGGTAACTCCAGCCAGATAAAAAAATCGCGCCCTTAAAAAAAAACGGACACAACTTTCATCGTTTGCTTCCCTCGATCACTCTCCCTCCGGTGCCGGGCTGGCGTCCTGAGGGGGTGAAACTTTCGCATTGATGTTTGAGTAAAATTCCTCGTTTTTTTTTCGCTCCTCCCCGCCATTGTGTTATAATTTTCCGGTCCCGATTGTTGCGAAGCAGTTGATCAAAGCGAAAAAGCTGAAGTGCGGCCAACAGGAAATTACGCCCGACAAGAGGAAAAAAATCCAAGGGAAATTCGTTCTCTTCTGCTTTGTACCATCAAAAGGGAAGAATATAATGATAACAATAATGAAACTCGTCGGCAAAGACTTACCTAACAGTTCCCATTCGCCGTTCGTTATGAAACTGCTGATATCGCCACCCGCCTCGTCCTGGAGCTGCAGATCGAGCTGTAAGTGTATAATAACAGAGAGAGAGAGAGAAGAAGAAACAGCATTAGGATGTGCGGATTTTGTCATGAGTGGTCCACAACAGGAACCATAACCCTCTAGCTTGAGTTGGAATGGCGAGATAGCGATTGAAATTAAAGTTATTTGCCCATTGCAAATGTTACACATTCACGACGAAGACGACTATGTTGGCACCCAGTGCGGCGGAATGCCTGGGAGTTATGCAACCTGACGATCGCCCGACGGGTATGCAAAAGAAAATGGAGAGCTGCGCTTTGGTGATGAGCAGCGGGGTGAGGCTCTACTTTGAGTGTCCCCATCGTCCGCTCAGATTCGTGTTCTTGTTTGAGTTGTGACATTTCAAAAGGTGCTATGTATCTGCATGAGTTGAGTGTCGTCTTCGACTTTGTGTTTCGTTAATAAAAATAAGGATGGAAAATTAACGGTGCATTTTGTATTTTCGGCTTAAGATCGAGTGCTTTAGAAACTATGCGATTGTAAACAGAGCAAATCGATCAAAGAAGATAGGACCTTTAAGAAATGTTCAGCTGGATATGGAGAGTGCAATTTTGCAAGTGGAAAAGACACATACAGAGAATTATGTGATGCAATTAGATTTATGGTTGTTTTAATTTCAAGACGAGGTGATTCTTTTACTGATGAACTGATTGTGAGAGCTGACTGCTGTTTGAAGGACCTTGGATAATACTATGCAGTATTTGAGAAACTGTTCGTAAGTGAGATGCCTGTGTATTAACTTGTGTCAGAATTTGATACAACAAAGGGTGTCTGATTATTTAGTATCGCGTACTTTTATGCACTTTATGTTACTGAAGACCATTTTTAGACTAATTTTTCCTAATAGATGCGTCTTCAAAAAACTGCTACAAGACACGTTTCTGCCCAAGTAACAATTTAAGTTTTATTCCATTCGTATAGCACTTCTCCCGGCTTTGTTGATACAACTACATTCAAAACGATTTGGTCTACCAACACTTCCTCTATGCTTCTTAAAAGTTGAAATTTGTTCAAAGTAGCCCACTCTATAGACGGTTGTGAAAACTAGTTAATAAAACTTTTGTAAGACCAAAACAAATTAAATGTTTTTACTACGTATCATGCTCCAAAGCATACGCGCATTTAATTTTTTGATGAATATTGACACGATAAGAGCCGAAAACTAGTGCGCGAAAAAGATCGAAGCATGCTGTGCTCACGAGTGGACGTGTTTTTGTTTCGGTTGTCAATTTTTGGTTTTCTTCACCCAATATACTTTTTCAAATTAGTATGATTTGTTCCTCAAAGTGAACCTAGTACGATGGATAGTCTCAATCTATTCTATCTAAAGAATAACATGTTCGTCAGTTTTGTCGGCTTAAAGTTCCTCGGTGGGGTCGATTATGGTTCAACGGGATATAGAGCCGGTACCGGAAGCATAACCAGTTCAGAACTGAAATTGCTTATACAATTTTTAGATAACGAAAATGTGTGAGATTGGTTGGCTGAAGAACTTGAAGAACTTGAAAAACTTGAATAACTTTTCGCTTGATGACGGAGAGTAGAAGATACTGATAACTGACATTCCAACTTTCAGAAGGCCCCTTGGTGAGCTCAAGCCATTTTTTTAGTTGAATATTGTACGTAACTTTAGTGGATTGCAACTATTAAAAGTAGAAAGAAAGGTCGGGGATTTGATCACTATTCAGCAGTGGAATTATCGGAATCTTGTTTTGGGAAATTTCAACAAGAGTTTTGGGAAGTTTCTTCAAGAACGTCCTGAGCTTTGTGGGAGTATCGTTCTTAGTTTTATGAAGCTTTGTTTCTGAGTATCTGAGAAATTATAGGTAGTGCCTTCTTCGGTTACTTTCTTCCTGAATTTCGGGGAAGTTTTTTCTACGGTTTTGGGAAGTTCCATCTTAATTTCTGGGAAGAAATCCAGACCCTCTGAAGAAGTTCCAAACTTCTGGGAAGTTCTTCCTTTTTCCAGAACCTCTGAGAAGTCCAATCCTAATTTTCGGGTAAGTTCAATCCTGAACTTCCTAATAGTATTATCTTGTAGATTGCGGATGTTTCGAACTGTTTTTTTTTGTGGGTTATAACTATTTGAACTACTAAGAAGTGCTCTTTATACTTCTTAGAAGTTTATACCTGATCTCCGGAGAAGTTTTTTTTTTGAGTAAGTTTGCTGAACTTCTAGAAAATATCTTTCGGAAGCTCTGCGAAGTCTTCTTCTGATTTTCCTTGGAAATGCCCTAAATTCTGGGTGGTTCCTTTCTATATTTCTAGATATCTAGCACTAATTTTATAATTCACTGAACTTGAGGAGTAAATTTACAAACCCCAAGAGCAAATGTACTGCAACTGATGCGTTTAGAAATATTTCAGGAAAAAAAGAAAACTTTCTAAGATGACTTTCAAAAACTCGTCACATTTGGTGTTGTTCTGGGTCTCCGTGCACCACCGATTGGGCTTGAGAGCCAATCTTGAGCCAACAGTAATATTTGTGACGAGAAAATAAAATTTCCTCATGTTATTCCGACTCAAGCCGGTGGTGGTCCTATTAAATTTGTGTGGATCGTTCGAAGTGGCATCGATTGGAGGAAGCCGATATTTTATCACCTCTATTGATGGAGCTTCAAGAGGTTTTTACCTACATGTTGCAGTCCAAGGATCGAGTGAAAGAAGCTTACGAAGAGTTCAAGAGCATGGCTGAGCGACAGACCGGCAAAAAGTTGAAGATACTGCGGAGCGATAATGGACGAGAATACGTGAATGGAACTATGAAAGCGAGCATGCGGCGGGATGGAGTGCGACATAAAAAAACGTGTCAGTATAGTCCGGAACAGAACAGAACAGCCGAACGCATGAATTGAACGATAACGGAAAGGGTAAGAAGTATGCTGAACGATGCCAAGCTACGGGCGTTGGACAGGACGACACCTGAAGAAGCGTGGACGGGCAGGAAGCCATTCGTTGGACATCTGAAAATATTTGGTAACGACGTAAAAAGCTAGATTCCAAAATCGAAAAGGCGCATATTCCTTTGTTATGCTGAAGACACCAAGGGATTCCGATTTAAAAAATCAAATTAAATTTCTTTTTCAAGTTCAATTAGTATAAAATTCAGGAAAAATATTCAGTTAGGCTTCCGCTTTTCCAAATCCGAATTGCCGGGCCTTACGCTTGACCCCTGCCATCAGATTTTGTACAGCCACCTTGTCCACCTTCTTCGCCGCAGAAAGCCAGTTTGCCTTGAACTGCTGCTCGTCCTTAGCAGTGTTTTGGTCTTCTTTAGGTTCCGCTTGACAATAGCCCAGTATTTCTCAATTGGGCGGAGCTCTGGCGTGTTGGGAGGGTTCTTGTCCTTGGGAACCACCTGCACGTTGTTGGCGGCGTACCACTCCATGGCCTTTTTACCGTAATGGCAAGATGCCAAATCCGGCCAAAACAGTACGGAACAACCGTGTTTCTTCAGGAAAGGCAGCAGACGTTTATTCAAACACTCTTTCACGTAAATTTCTTGGTTGACAGTCCCGGAAGCTATGAAAATGCTGCTTTTCAAGCCACAGGTACAGATGGCTTGCCAAACCAGATATTTCTTTGCGAACTTTGACAGTTTCGTGTGCTTGAAAATATCTGCTACCTTTCCCCTTCCTTTTGCCGTATAAAACTCCTGTCCCGGAAGCTGCTTGTAGTCGGCTTTGACGTAGGTTTCGTCGTCCATTACCACGCAGTCAAACTTCGTGCAGCATCGTCGTGTACAGCCTCCGGGATCGCGCTTTGGCCGACGTATTTTGTTTATCATCGCGATTTGGAGTCACTACCTTCTTGTAAGTCGATAGTCCGGCTCGTTTTTGGCTCGATGCACGGTTGTGAACGATACACCCAGCTTATTTGCGGCATCTCGGAGAGATAGGTTAAGGTTTCGCTTGAAACTACCGGCAACTCTCTTTGTCGTCTCAGCGGGTTCCGGTTTTCGATTTCCCCCCGATCCAGACTTCATGGCTGTCGACAAACGTTCCCCAAACACTTTAATTACATTTGTAACGGTTGATTTAGCAACTTTTAGCGATTTTGCCAACTTTGCGTGCGAGTAGCTCGGATTTTCGCGATGCGCGAGCAAAATTTTGATACGCTGCTCTTCTTGCTTGGACGGCATTTTGACAACTGAAGAGTGAATTCCAAAATCAAAATAGGAGCAACATTCTACACACACACACCTTCAAAATGAGGGGTGTTCAGGTTTTTAAATGCAAAATTGAAAGAAATACGTCAAGTTGATATTGACCAAATTTTGACCGTATCGCCCATTAATCATCATCGACGAAGGGTGCAGCGCTGGACTGAAGGCCATACCACGCGAATTGGTCGAGTTTCTGGAGATCGAGTTGGGTTTGCCTAGACAAGAAGAAACGACTCATTATGTTGAAGCAAAAGCAGAGGATCCAGAGGAACCAGAGGAACCAGATCAAGACATCACCCTAGTATCACACTTGTAATAAATCAGTTGGAGTAACTACTTTGGTGACTCAATTAAGTCACTCTCAAGTTACTGCCACCAGTTTTAATCCTAGTGTGCTGCTTGGGCAGTGTTGATAGTGCAGAAGATGCCGTTGACGATACTGCGCTCCCACCGCAACTAGATAGACCAATTGCTGAAGAGCAAGAGCTCAAGCGCAGCGGTCGGGAGCGCCATTCCCCAGGCAAGTATTCAGAATACATCTCTTATAATTCTGTTACTGGCCAAAACACTTTCCCAGATTCTGACGATCATGATGACGATAGTCCGCTGGATGATCTGACCTCGTACAGCGAGGTGCTTCACAGACCGATGCGCGAGGCGATAGAGGCTCTCGAGCGGAACGAAACATGGGTGATGGACGATTTTCCGGAAGGGCATAAGTAGGTCTATAAGAGGATGCGTGGACCAGACGGGCGTGTTGAGCGGTACAAGGCCCGCCTCGTTGTGAAGGGGTGCTCGTGGCCACTGATTTTGATCGAGCATCGATTTTGATAAAGTTTACTCCCCGGTTGTGCGATATTAGACGATCCGATTTTTGATGGCGCTTGCAGTCAAGCACGATTTGCAAATCGATTCAATGAATGCGGTCACGGCGAGCTTGGCAATGAAACGATTTTTATGCAGCTGCCATAAGGATTCACAAGAGACCAAGTCAAAGTTTGTCGATCTTGCGTAACATGGAACGTGGAGAACTTACGTCGGACCAGGAGAAATATGTCGAGGAGCTGTCCAGATGAAAATTGCCAACCTGTATCTAGCCAAGCGAGCGATTGGACAAGTCAATATGTCCGAAGTCGACAAAGGAACAGGAAAAAATGGCCAAAGTTCCCTACAAAGAAGCGGTTGGATGCTTGCTTTATTTGGCACAGGCAACTCGACCAGATATTTCCTTCGCAATAAACGCAGTCAGACAGTATTGTAGCAATCCGGGACGAAGGCACATGCGGTAAAACGAATCTTACGGTACCTCAAAAGGACTGCTGGTAACCGGCTGGTGTACAAGAAGGACGAAAATTCACTAGTGGTCGACTATACCGATGTAGATTTGGGAGGAGACTCCGATACAAGAAAAACAACAACCGGATATGTTTTTGCTCTGCAAGGAAGAGCTATTTCATGGAGCGTGAAAAGGCAACCGACGGTGGTGCCATCTTCTTGTGAAGCTGAATATATGGCGCTTTCGAGGACCATCCAAGAAGCGCTGTGGCTAAGGAATTTTCAACCTATTCTAGTAATCTGCTAAAAGTATCGCCAGGAATGGTTCGTATAATCCTAGGACGAAACATGTACGGTATACCACCGGTACCGGTATACCGGTACCACTTCGTGCATAACGCACTACAGCAGGACATGCTCGATCTACATTATGTGAACACCAACAATCAAGCAGCAGATAGTTTTACCAAGCCTTTTCCACCGATCAAGCTAGTCAGGCAGCTAATCGGAATCACGGATTAGGGAGAATCATTATCAAATTTTATCAAAACTTAACTTCTATATTCCTTTGCGGCAGCTTAGAATTCGGAACTTATTCATAATGAATCATTATCGGACAAACTATGCCAAATATGGAGCATTAAATCAAATTATGTCCACATTAATCAACACTGCGAAACTATTGACTTAACTTTATCGTGGCAAAACTTGAAGAAATATTTCAACACCATACGGAAAAAAAACGAATATAGTTAAATAATTTAAAATTTGGTGCATTAATTTTTCCACATTTCAACTATCTCTTATATTTTAGTATGGCGATTGGAAAAATCACAGTTTTGTCAAAAAGCCTTTTATCTTCGCAAAGACTACTATAAAACCAACTTGCCGTTTAGTGCATTTATTGGAGGCAAAATGGTTTTAAATTGCTGTTTCAACTGACCATTATAAGGTTATATAAATGAGTCCCACAAAGGTCTTCCATAACAGCAATTTACGAGTCCATAAAGTCAAACCTTTGATAAGAGTAAACGGAATTTGAGAAAACAAGGTTTTAAGATCGTTGTAAAATATGACACCTATTAGTACCTATTGATGCCATAATTAACCCAAATTGATTACTAGTGGCTTTTATAAAACTTTAATAAAACTGAATAAAGCCGATTGGTTTTGGCAATGCTACTCGGGTGTACTACTGCCGCTTTATCACATACGTCTAGCGCCATCAAATAACATACCGAAAATATCAAATTAGTTTCTCCAAGTGGCCAATGCATTATTGACATTCCCCATGCCCCTAATAAAGAGCCATCAAAATTCAAAGCGTGTCTACTTAATTGTACGATAATGACCCCTATCATTGAGGCATGAACACTCACGTCCACATTCTCCCACTCCCTCCATTGCCAAAGGATATATTAACACTCGAAAGGGATCCCACACTATCAGGGGAAAGGTAAACCTCAGACATTTACCAAAAGTCTCACGTATTTTCGCAAGGCCCAACTTAAACGATTCAAGCAGAGCCCCGAAGAATAGTTTTCCGCAACAAAAATTATACGTCTAATTTCAATCGGATTATTGGAAACCAACGTGCCATCTGATAACATTATTTCATTTGAATGTCTGCATTTTGGATCATCAAATTTATCTGAACATCCGTATGATTTGTGACATAGCAACAATCTTCAAATCGGGAAACCAGCAGGCTGTGCTGCCTGGTAATGAATCAAATCTTCACCGAAAAAGAAAAGCAAAGGAAGGATCGCACGACCGACTGAGGTGTGAAATCCCAAAGCATACAAAAGCAACCTCAACTCAACGTCGGCGATGTTATTTTGTGAGCTCGCCCGGTTGCCATTTGCCGTATGATGTTTTGCTTCCAGGGAAACGGTGAAGATTCCCGCACAGTTTGACTGAATTCCATCGTGTTTGCATTTGTGTGCGAGAATGTGGTGCGGAACAGTGTGACTATCTGCGAACGTTAATTACCGTTTCCGTTCAGAAGCGAGGAATGATTTAACGGTTCGTGGGAGTTAAATTAATTGGAGTTGATTTAATCTTTTGTTGTCATTGGCAATCCAAGAGTTGGAAATCTTCGCTTTAAAGTTAATGACCGGCTACGTAATGGGCCACAAGTAGCCTGAGTTATGGGGCATCGTTGACATTTTTCGACATTTTTCGCAATAAAATCTTACAACAGCAATGTGTCATGTTGCAGCTAATATATTGGACTACTCTTTTTTGTCCTATTGTTTATCAGATATGGTAACAATATTTGTTACATATTCGCGTCTGTAAGAAGCTGTATGAAAAATTCGTATACTGAAGAAAAAGTGTTATGAATTAACATATTCTGGAGCTAAAGCCCATTTCAAAGTAAATTTGGACGCATTCAAGTGATCATATTCTTAAGTTATTAGTTATAAACAACATGCACGTTTGATTAAAACGTCAAACCAAAGGGTATTTATTCAGCTTTTAAAGGTATAACAAGTTATTAGATTTCACCGTTTCGAACGACTTGTCGCACTTAACTTGTGATCGAACTTTTCAGCACAGTTCCTGGCGACACTGTATCGGTGAGTTACTTCTTTACCGCATCCTTGAAGTTTTCACTTGACAATTGCCCAATATTTTTCGATCGGTCTGAACTCAGGGCAATTCGAAGGATTAATCTCTTGGGCGAAGAAATTAACATTGTTTGCAGCAAACCATTCTAGTACCTCCTTAGAGTAGTGCCAGCTGGCTTGATCCAGACAAAACATAACGTTGTCCGTGTGTTGCCGAAGGAAGGATAAAATCCGCCTTTTCAGACACTCTTCAATGCAAACCTTCGACGTCATTGTGTGAAATGTGATGTAAACATGTAAACAACTGCAGAATCCTTGCCAAATCATTAGTTACAAAGCAAACTTATTGGCAAAAATATTATAGCTGGAAGGGACATCCGCTCGACCAGTTGCCAGGAAACAAATTCGTCCGGGGATTTGTTTATAATCAATTTTGATGTATGTTTCGTCATTCATTAAAATACAGCCATCAAATTTCGTCAAAACTCGTTCGTATAGTAATCGCGCTCGCTTTTTGGCCACTAAATTATGTTTCAGGGAGCGATCCGGATGTTTACGGCCACAAAAAGACTTGTATCCTTCTCTTGAAAGGATGTTACGCACTTTGCCAAATCACGTATGGAGACACCTGGGTTTTAAGACCTGGGGATCTTAACATCTTTCTCCTCAGCTCTTTGTACTTGTGTCACCTTCATGATAGATGCACTGTGCTCTATTCACCACTCAGAGTATTCTTGTAACGTTTGATTACAAGACAATCGTTGACTTTGGGAATTTTAACACTTTTTCTATTTTTGAAGCAAACCACGAAGGATTCTCTAGATAATTGTGCTTAGTTAATTTTCTTTTCTCAAGTTCCATGATCTGTAATTTCGACATGCGTCGATCAGTAGAGAAAAACTTTTCACCAATGTCTTTGTCAATAAAACATTAACAAATGCTTGTCAAAAATTAGGTGTTCTAACCACCAGGGACGCGGTGGTGTATTAAACCCTGCGTCCAGATTTACTTTGAATCGAGCTTTAAAAAAAATTGAAGAAAGATTAGTAATTTTCGTTTAATTCCAACTACCTTTATTGATTATTTTGACAGATATGCGTATTTCGGCTACAATATGCAGACTTCTTCAGTGTTGTGTACTAATACTCGAATTATTTTCTAGTTACAGGTATTCCATTAAATAGCTCAAAATTTCTAAGATTCATATTCTGGAGTAAATCAACTATAGGCTAACACCACATTTAAACCGTCACCGGTTGCGGAAAGGGTGTCCCACATCAAATTGCATCACAAAAAAATAAACACTGTAGAAAATAGATTAGTTGACCGATCCTTTTTCAAACTTTCAGGTAATAGAATGAAGGGTGTCCACGATGAAATTGCCACACTATGAAATTGCTCTAACTTTTTAACCGTTGGGTAGAATTTAATGAAAATTTGGGTGGATTTAGTTCATAGTGCATTATTTACATCCTGCAAGTTTTAAAGTCCTGTTATCAAATGAATCGCGCAAATGGAGTCGAAAGAACAGCTCGTGCGTGATAAAATCTTGCGCATTCATCACGAGAACAAGGATCTCTCGCATCGTTTCATCGCTAAAACGTTGGGAATCGCGAATTCCACGATGTCGCGAGTGATTAAGCGGTTCGAGGAACGGTTGACCACCGATCGGAAGCCCAGAAGTGAAGGAAAAAGTATTCCGTACAACACCAAAAATCACAACCGCGTAGTTGGGGCCTTCAACCGAAATCCGAACGCCTCCGTTCGGGATGTGGCTAAGAAGCTGCACCTAAGCCGAAGTTTTGTCCAGAAGGCCAAAACTAAGGCTGGGCTTCGAACGTTCAAGGTACAAAAGGCCCCTAATCGCGACGAGAAGCAGAACAAGTCCGCCAAAACCCGTGCCAGGAAGTTGTACCTCAACATGCTGACGAAAGTTGAATGCTGCATCATGGACGACGAAACATATGTGAAGGCTGACTTCAAACAGATCCCCGGCAACCTGTTTTTCACGGCCAAGGATAAGTTCAGCGTTCCGGAGCATGTCCGCACTCAGAAGATGTCCAAATTTGCGAAGAAATTCCTGGTTTGGCAAGCCATCTGCACGTGCGGGAAGCGGAGTGCACCTTTCGTGACCCAGGACACGATGAACGGACAGGTGTACATAAAAGAGTGCCTCCAGAAGCGGCTGCTTCCTCTCCTGAAGGCCCACAACGTCCCAACAATCGTCTGGCCGGATTTGGCCTCATGCCACTACTCCAAGGACGTGCTGAAGTGGTATGCGGACAATAAGGTCAATTTCGTGCCGAAAATGTTCAACCCTCCCAACACTCCGGAGCTCCGCCCCATCGAGAAGTACTGGGCGATTATGAAGCAGCACCTTCTTAAACGACCCAAGGTAGTGAAGACAGTCGAGGAACTGAAGAAGGTATGGGTTTACATGCAAAAACGGTTGATTCACAGGTTGTGCAGAATCTTATGGCCGGGGTTAAGGCCAAGGTGCGGGCATTTGCGTATGGACTGTAAATAAAATACGAGTAAAATGGTAAAATGAGGTTTAATAGTTATTTCTCAATCCCTGAAAATTTGATGGCAATCGGATGAAAACTCGAATTTTGCGAATTAATTTTTTGTGTGGCAATTTCATCGTGGACACCCTTTATTACCAAATCGTAAGCTTTTGGTATATTTATTTCATTCAATTTCAGTACCATAGCCGTACGCTCGGACATTACGGTTAACTTCACTAATTAGGGCGAATAACAGTACTATCACCTCAAACCGGCTCCAGAGGAACGTACGTCAGCAAAAAGTCCTGACGGCTAAGGACCGTATCGTTTATTATGAGTACACCTAAAAATTGCTGTATTTAAATATGTTTTATTTTTTTTTCGCAACTCAAATTCATTCACATTGTTCATTGACCAACAAAAAAGCCCATTACAACAGTATTCATTTAATTTTTCGTAGATCTGGAAAGGCTCTCGCACCTTCTACTTGATGAAGGAATCTCATGAGGAAGGTTTTGCATAACCGTTCCGTCGATGGTTCTGCTTACGTTAACCCAGTCCTTTTTTGAATTTGATGATGTCATTTGTTCCTCTAGCCTTCTTCCGAAGCTTTTCTTTCAATCAAAGCCCACCATTTCTCATTGAGCCTGATTTGCGGACAATTTGGAGGATTCATCGCCTTTTCCACATGTGCATACATTGTTCTCTTCATACCAGTACAAGGTGGCACGTGCATGGTGGCAGGATGCCGAATTAGGCCAAAACAGTGTCGAACCTTTGTGTTTTCGGATTAGTGGCAAAATTCGCATTAAATGGAAAATACTAATTTTTCTTCTCATTTCTAGTTTGCAAATTTGTTTGTCTAAATTTGGGTTTGACGCACCAGTTTTTCTATCATGATCGGGAAGTCCTTCAATGTGTTATGCATAAAATACCGGTTGATTGCATTTTGGACCACACAGACACTTACACCTTCTTCGTTTGCGTAATTTCTTAGCGACAATCCCTTTTCACAATCGATTTTCGCCTTACTTCCGTACGACCTCACATTGTTCCGCTTGAACTAAAACCTTAAATTTTAATGAAGGTTTCCGTTTGTTTACAAGGCGAGAAACACATTGACACTAAGCAGCTGTCAAAATAAGTCATAGTCTTTTTCATACAGAATCTCAAAGGTGTACTCATAATTAACGATGAAATCCTTATATTGATTGGCATTATCCCGCATGATGATGAATAGCAAAAGCCTCTGGCTAGTATTGCTCTGGCCATACTCAGCTATTTGTATTTGTATTATCGCAAGCCGACGTGGGTCACCGCGTTAATTTACTAAGGCACGGTAGGGTTTGGAGTGAGATCTATCTGATTATAAATATATATTTAAAAACTATCTGTGAGAAATACAGTAATACGTACGCACACATGCATAACATCCCCTCCCCCTCACACACATACACACAAACACAACTACTGCAAGAGCTCTTTCACAGGAAACAGTGGTCGAGTGCAAGGATCTGGATGAAATCACGACCGAAAAAGATGTGAGGTATGCATTGACTTAACAGTGCAACTCAAAGAGGACCAATCGACAATAAGGATAAGGAAGTCGTCTTGGGGCACCAGATGACGGCAATTAGTAAGGTCAAAGTCGGATGTTCAGTGCGACCGCTGAGATTGGTCCCCCGAGCCACTATGCAAATGGAGAGATGCTACAAATGCATGGGGTTTGGTCATAGCTCCGAACTGCGCTAGAAAGGTGGCAAAAGCGGCCACGTTGCTAGGGACTGTACGCAGCAACCCAGGTGCATGCTTGAGGATCGAAAACGACCATTGGACGTGAGGCTTTAAATGCCCGGCGTACATAAAGGCGAAGGCAGGCCCATATGGTGGAGGCACGCAAGTGAATCTCAATCATTGCGACTTTACGTAGCAACTGTACAGGCAGTCCACGACAGAGACAAAGTGCGTTGTTGCAATAATTGCGGAGCCGTATCGAGTTCCTCTTGGTAACAGTATGTGGGTGCAAGGTTGCGGCTTATCATTTTGACTTATCCATATTCATTTGCCGATAGCTCTTCTCAGAAGCTCAATTTCAAAATATAATGTATGATGAACTTATGGTGCTTGAGTAGACCTACAACTTGGTCTAACAATACATAGCTCTATCTCTTATATCTGAGGAATAAGAGCGTATATTCGTGAGTGATCTTCGCGATGATATTCGCGGTGAAGATCACGCGATTATCATCGTGAAGATCACTGTGAATATACGCTCTCATGTCGAAGATATGGGAGTTAGAGCAATGTACTGCTGTAGACAAAGTTGTAGGTCTACTCATGCACTACAAGTTCGTCATACATCATATTATCAAATCGACCCTCTGAAAGGAGATATTGGCAAATGAATATGCCTGAGTCAAAAATGATAAGCCGCAACCCTGTGTGGGTGACAGATGGAGCAGGGATGGCGGCAATACAGGTTATAGGCAGATTCCCCATTCAACAGGTGATCGAGTGCTCATACGACGGTTTTATGATTGTCAAAGTCAACGGAGTACTCGTATGCAGCTTCTATGCACCCCCTAGATGGGCTGACGAAGAGTTCAACAGGATTTTGGATGCACTCACCGACACGCTGGTCGGCGACCTACGACCGACTTACGGTCTTACAGAATTTAATATATGCTCCATTGGAAAACCCGTGGTTTACCACAACAACCATTGCAGTCATAGGAGGACCGCTTTGAGTGTTTTTCTGTTGATTTAACGGAAAAGATCCTGCTTTGCGAGAACATATGAAATTTAAACCACAAGAAGTGAGTGTTAAAAACGAAAAAAACCATGAAAATCGACGAAAAAACTACACTGGAACAAAAAACAGAAAGCAATCAAATGTACAACATATAAATGAATTCACCCTCACATAAACCTGAAAAGAATGTTGAAAGAAACCAACAACCAAACGTCATGCAATATGGATGAGAACGAAAAGATATAACGCGACATAATGAAACAATAAAAGAGACCAGGAGTAAGCAAAACACAAATATTGGTAATGAAAGTGAAATACTGAAGAAGAGAAAACCGAACAAGAAAAAACCGAAATGAGGGTATATATTAGAGGAGAATCAATTTATTTGAAATGGACGGTTCAAAATTATTTTGGAAAAAACAGTGGCGTCAAAATGTATAACAACTTTGAATGGAGCCCATAAAACCTTTGCAAAAGACAAAAAAAACTCTAACAATACTATTGATGACAGATTACCCTGACTAAAAAAAATGCGTGGATAATTTGAATTTATTTTAGAGATGTTCAGCTTGTGACTGACCCGTATACGAATAATATTAGAGTGCCAGATCGCCTCGGCAACATAGTACATTTGGTAAGTAAGAGAATGAGGATCTGTGAGCGAAAGTGGAAGACAAAGGACTACGACAAGAAGGTATTTACCGAGGCGTTTCGGACAAACAGCAGTGCAACGCTTGACCCAGGGAGTTGACAGAAGCGTTAGCAATAGCCTGGGATGCATCAATACCGAGGAAACAGGAGCCCATGAACCGTCGTTGCTCATTTTATCTGGAGGAATGAGACTCTCATTTTCTTCCGGCGGAGGCATGCTCCGAGCAAGGAGAAATGCCGAGAGAGCACGAGAGAAGAACGGAAAACCATATTCGTAGAGCTCGCACCCGCCCTCAAACGAGAGATCAAGTGTAAGCAAGTCAAACTGCTTTTAAGAGTTTTGCCAAGAAGTCGATACGAACCCTTGGGGTAACGTTCATTGCATCGTGGTGGCGAAGTATAAGCATCCAGCGATACCGGATGGGAATGTAGCACTTAAAATTGTGATATTGGCGTTTCCGGAAACTTTCAGGACAACCGCTCAAAAATGCTTACATGAAGGCTACTTCCCAGACAAATGGAAGGTTCAAAAGCTGTGTGTTGCAGCCAAAACCGGGAAGCCACCAGGGGATCCAGCATCTTGCAGACCCATATACCTGCTGGATACTCTCAGAAGCTTCTGGAAAGGATCATCCTTAACAAGCTGACGATGACCTCCAAAAAAGGGGTCTCGACGGTGAAACAAATTCGGAAGCAATGTCGTGCAGAGAGCAGAGAAGGCTTCAAAGCAGAAAAGAAGAGGCAATCGGTTCTGCGCCGTAGTGACGATCGACGTCAAAACGCGCTTTAATAGCGCCAGCTGGGAGGCTATCGCCGCAGCTCTGCACAAACATGCGTGTTCCAGCTACGTGCAGATTTCTGGTACGTTACTTCCAGAACAAGTCTGGTACGAAAACGGATTTGGGGCAGAAATCCATCAAGGTCACGGTGGGGGTGCTATCTCATCATAAGTCGGAGGTGGTGCTGGTAGGCAAACGCAAAGTAGTTCAGGCGGTTGACATCAACGTCGAGGGACACGCAATTCCATCAAAGCGTGCATTAAAGTACCTGTGTGTGATAGTTCATGACTACTTGAATCTAAACGCAGCCTTTCAACTACGCCTGCGAAAAGGCGGCGGAAGCGGTTAACGCGGTAGTGAGGATCATTTCAAATGTCGGTGGACACAGAAGGCGACTTCTGGCGAGTGTGGCAACTTCAATTCTGAAGTGTGGAGCTCCAGCCTGGGTCGCGGCGCTGAAAATCGAGCATAATGGTGGAAGCGACCAAGGTGTTCCGCTTGGCCATGCGATTCGCAGAGCAATTTCGTCACCTTAGCCGAGGACATCGAATGCTATCAGCGGAGGGATACCAGAAGCGCAGGAGAATCGTCGACTCTTTGCAGCAGCAAAGTGACCCATCTGCTCATCCCAAATGTATCAGTTTGGACAAGTGAACTCGATCTTACGCAATACCTGCCCGGGCATGGCTGCCCTGGAAGTATTCTGCATCGGTTTGGTCACGCTTTTCACCTTTTTTGCCCGAGTTACGTGAACCTTGAGGATAA
Source organism: Aedes japonicus (assembly GCA_034211315.2). Classification (NCBI taxonomy): domain Eukaryota; kingdom Metazoa; phylum Arthropoda; class Insecta; order Diptera; family Culicidae; genus Aedes; species Aedes japonicus. The sequence goes on along the minus strand of JASCZW010001944.1, from coordinate 1,152 downwards.
TTGTAATTGTGGGAAATTGAACATGGTGTATCGGCCTATGGCCATGTAAGTCACTGAGCACCTACAGAACAGTTTCGTCGGAGGCAGTATGCGCTATCGCTGGCATGATGTCCATTTGCATCACCCTGGTCGAGGACGTTGACTGTAGTCATGGAGGATATCAAAAATACGAGGAAAATCGTCAGAACGAACTCGTTGACTAAGTGGCGGTGAGAGTGGGACAATGCGATCTAAAGGAAGGTAGACCCACCGGCTCATCTCAAATTTGTCAGATTGGGTGAATAGGAAGCATGGAGAGGTGCACCTATCTCGACGTAGTTCCTCTCCAGGGACGACTGCTTCGGAAGTATCTGCATCGGTTTGGTTACGCTTCTTCACTTTTTTCGCTCGGAGTAAATGAACCTGGAGGAGACACAGAGCACGTCGTCTTCGAATGCGTGACAGTCGACAATGTTAGTATGAGATGTGCCGCGTAGTAGACACATGGAATGCTGTCGATAGGGCAATAACTGAGATACTGTCAAAGCTGCAGAGGAAGTCTTGGAGGAAGTGGCGAAGAGACCAACGATCCAGAGTCACTGACTAGAGCCACTGCAAGTCCGTGCAAAGCAAACACTGAGTGGTTTGGGATCGTCGGAGCGCCAACGAGTTGGTAGTCATACTCCACCCAGAATCACCGGACCGACTTCGGCACCCTACGAGTGGATAAAGTGGAACGAAGATTGATCGGTTTGGAGAAATTTTTGCGCCGGGGAACTTTCCGTCGAAGTTGGCAAGATCCACCGCTAGGGACAAGTTGAGAAGAAGGCGTCGTAGCACCGTTTTCGGATTGTCAGGGTCGCCAGCGAACCGGACGCCAGGCTCTACCGGAATTGCCGTATCATTGAACGCTTCGTTAACGTAGGTAGACCCACCGTCGTGGTCACCTGATTTGATTGTGTCAAGATGCGGGAGCTTACTGGCTCAGAAGTGGAAGCTAAACGGCCTGATCTGGAGTAGGTGGAAGCTAAAGGGCTCAATGATGGAGCAAATCCAGAGTAGAGCAGTAGTCCAGCAGATGCATATTAAGAATCTCGAAGCGATTGTACCTCTATGGTGACCGAGCACATCGGTACGACGCTGGCGCTGCTGCGTCTTGTACCGGTCGGACCG
>JASCZW010001943.1:0-16529 GCA_034211315.2 Aedes japonicus | reverse complement strand
GATAATTGAACTGATCGTACTGAAAAGGACCATTTGCTTGGTTCGTACTTCAATAAATCAAGCTAAACAATGCATTAGGTCCTAAGTAACATTGAGAAATTCTCTTCGTCGACTTTCTCTTTGGTTAATAGCAAGTCTATTAAACGATTTGCTGATGTTTTCAACGGATTGGATCCTTAATCACACTTTATACTACCGCACTGTATGTTGAAAATAGTTGAACATGTTTTACATAGCCGTAGGAACGCAAAGAGAAAGTCGACAAAGAGATTCTCTCAATGTTACTTAGGACCTAATGCATTGTTTTGCTTGAAATATCGTAGTTCAGCAACAAGAAGAATTGATATTCAATTTTCTTGTGGAAAATTGAGTTGGTCATCCTGAAAGAAAAATTGGCATATTCCGTGTTTGGAATAAATATCGGTATTCAGCAGTTAGCATAATTTATATACAATCTTCTAGTAAATATTTTATTTGCCGCTCTTGACTTTATGCTTCAATTAATAAAGAATGTTCAATGCTTATTTAGGTTCGAGCATGAAACAATTAGTAAAAATAACTCTTTGTCTGGAAAATTGAATTGATGATCAATATAGGAAGCGTTTAAATTTCCAGCCGTGTTTACCACTATACAGATTGTTTAAGATATGTGACGAATACACGAAAAACTGTTTCTTAGACACTGCTGGCTGCTAATGAATAATAATAAGCTTACCGTTGCTTATTAGATTTTTTTTTCTTCCAAATATGAGTTCTTTATAGAATTGATTTTAGATGATAGCGGGCATGGGCCGCATTGAATTTGAGTCTTACTCTCGATCTTCAGTTCATTTACCTCCTCGTAAATACACATTCTCATCTGCCTAGCAACCGACTCCTTAGAAACAGATTCAACACTTTGTCACTGTGCGTTCCTTCAGTTCGCTGCCAACTGACGAGAATATGCAACGGTAAGTTATTGAAATTCCAATCAAACCATATCTTTAAAAATTGGAAAATTAAATTGGTCATCCTGAAAAGGACGGATTTTTAATGGTGACCATGGTAAATCCACGAATGACCTTGGTGATTCCACAAATCTAACGGTGGTATGAAAATCCACGACAGGCTCCAGCTCACATATTTGCTAATATTGTGCCACAATTCATAAGCTGACTGGAACCGTACAACAGTTTATTTCATTCAACACTCACACTGGATTGTAGCTAATTTCACTTCTCATCATTGCGTCTTACCGGCTCAATACACTGGCACAGATCAACCGGCTTCCTAGCCAACGGCTACCTAGCATCGAGGCTGCTCAGCCATTGGTTGCTTGGCCAGCGGCTGTCAGTGCACCACTGGATACAGGGACACCGAATTATATATCATTCGCTGCTGGATATGAGACTTCTGCTACTCACTCAATCCAGAGATAATAGATTAGAGTGTTTGAGAAAAATAAATAATGTGTAGACTTTCAAGAATTTCTCAAAAAAATATTGTTGTTTCATTATGAAAATAAATGACCTATTATGAAAGAAAACTACATTATGAATAGTTCAGAATTTTGGGATATCTAAACACGCTGTAACCAGGGCCTGGAAGTCAAGATTAAATGAAATGACTCTGGAAGTACCACCACATCGGTCCCAGGGTCAGTGCCAAGCTTCATGATTCGCCCCTGATAACGTAACTCACACTCATATATTCTATCGAAATATACCAGAGAATCAAAACATAAACAATGCATCTGGTACCAAATAGAGCAAGAATGTATTGTAAGGTACAAGCTGCAAGGTGTAATTCAGACCAAGGGGTTCTACAACGGTGAACCAATTGCAAATCACTAGTTTCATATTGATTGTTGCTTTTACGATCGATGATAAAATCAAATGAGTTTGGTTTTATCAAATGATCAGTATAATTAGCGTTGAGGACAACCACAGTTGTTGTTATTTTGACAAAATTGCAATATAAAGCTGATTTGGCTTATAAATCCTATGTTAGCCCTATATCAGTCCTTTATTGCAAGAATAACAAAATTTCCCGCTTGTGGTTACTTGAATCTCTTTGATATAATTAGCTTTATATTCTCTTTGATATGCTCAATTCTGCTGCTCATGTCCACAGTCAACAATGTTTGATTAATCTATGAACATCTATTACCATCAAGAAAGCTTTTGCTCAAAAGAAAATCGTTAAAAAAAAAGATCAACAAGCCTTTTCAAGAATATTGTGAGATTTCTACATCTCAACTTTAACTTCAAAATGGGAAGTCTTTTTAATATGTCAATCATTAACTTAGTTTAATAAAGCATATGAAATTTAAATTTTCATTTTTGATCAGCTGCGTATCGAATTCGGCAATCTCGAACGATGTTCATTAACCCCTTTTCATAACGGCAAAAATAAAGTTCACCCTAGTGGTTTTTTTTTTTGTCAAATTGTTTTCATACAGGGTGCGGCAGGGAAAAATGCGAAAATGTATGGTATTTCTTTCGAATCCGATTTTCGACTATTTTAAGCAACAACATTCGTGGAAATCGGAAAATTAAAAAAATTAAATTAACACTCCGGTTGATCTAATTTCAAAATATAAAAATAAAAATATGAAACCTTTTTTAAACATAAATGAATAAACCGATAAATGTCTCCATACAAAGAGAAAAAAATAATTAATACTGTTTTTCTAATACGAACCGCTTCACATTAAAAAAACATTTTTACGAGCGTATTAGTAGAAGGATTGTGAAAGAAAATTCAGAAAATTCTAAACTTATATTGATAACTTAAAAAACTGGAAACACATTTTCAAACTATCAATAAATAAACGCTAGCATGCGTCGGTGATATAGAGGAAAACGACTGCTACTTGGCACCCCAGTTGGTCTGGGTTCAATCCCAGTCGACGTCGATGGTTATTATGAGGCGAGAAAATCTTATCACGAAGTGAAACTGTTGGTCTCGGCTCATATTCGCGAGTCGAAAAGTAGGGTCTTGGTGATGGAGTTGTCTTCCTGGCGTCAGTGATTGTCACCATGTGAGGGAATAGGCTGACGATAAAAAAAATTATAAACGCTAGCAAATTTGTTTAAATTCCACTGCAAATATTATTTGGACGAATAGGTCTATTTTGTCTGCGTGACAACCCTGCCCTTCGGTTCAGAAAGGTATGGGCGCGTTCTGTCGAGTCGGCTGCGGAACGACGGATAGGGAGCATGGGACCGCCTCCTCCCTATTGTTAACATTTCGTGGAACGAGGGCTCTTCGACCCCATCTATTGGGTTTATTCTGTCAATCAAGGACTCGACTCTAATGCTGTATGTGTGAATCCTGCTTTTGGAAGAAGATTCTCTTCCTATATTCACAGGTTTCGCGTAAGTGTTCTGCTTACGGGCCCGCCCAAACGTTTTTGGCCCTTCATACAGGAGCTTGAAGATTCACAGTAGAATTCTGATCAAATCGTTTTTCAGATTATTCCACTGCTATGGAAAGTTACCATGCCAGAGGGGGCATCTCATCATCATCATCATCAATAGGCCTATTTTGTCTGCGACAGACTTTTTCAGTCGCTGACAAAATGTGCATATTTGTCAAAGGATTAGCTTTTTCTAGGTGAAATTCAAAGGAATTTACACGCGTTTACTAGTGATAGTTTGAAACGTGTTTCAATTTTGTATGTTTTATTTCTTTAAAGTGATCAAATGTTCATTTAAATTTTTCCTGAATTTACATTTACAATCGTTCTAGTAATACCAACAATCAATGGAAAACTAGTGATTGAAAATTGGTCCGCTGTTGTACAACTACTTGGTCTTAAGTACACCTGAAACTGTGCACCTTGCATTTCACATTCTTGCGCTTTGCGGTACTAGAGTCTTTGATTCGCTATGTCATTGTGACAGAATATTTGAGAATGTGTTCGTGGAAGTTACTTTCTCTTAGGGCAGATCATTAGGGGTTTGGGTAATCGAACTTGCTGATATTTTCTGAGCCAAAACTATATCCATTTTTTCAGGACTGTTCAGCCGCTGGTAATACGGTCGTAAGTTTGAAGGTGAAACGGTACATTTCAATTGAGCAGTATTTTTTTTGCTCTTGTATAGGCCATTCATCTGTTTGTTCCTTTTAATTAAAAAAACGATTAAGGACCATTTTTGAGCAGCTTTTTGTCATTGCGGCCTAGAAAAGTGGATGTTGGCATTTTCCTGAGCTTAACCTTAATTTTATCGATCTGATGGTTGACAGTTTTTGTCGAAAAATATTTGCATATATGCACTTTCCGTTTGAAATTAGCACATATTTCCTCAATTTTATAGAGTTGTGGTACATTTGGAGGGTTACATTTGCAGCCTTTTGTACAAAAGGTATGTCACTTGCAATGTCCAATGATATTGAGCATTCAAAAGATGACATACAGATCGGAGTTCACACTGAACAATATCGAAGTCTCCAAATTCGAACAATACCGGCTCCAAAATTCCAAGTGGACTGATTGCAAACCCCCATTCGGACAATTATCGGAACTCTGCATGTTCTATATACTTCACCCGATCGCATAAGCCCTTCTTTGCTTCATAATAATGATGACCCGATACACACACACACACACATACATACACACACACACACACACATGCGTTACGTTGTTGCTACTTCACCATGAATAAATCAACAACTCAACGGATTAAGGTTCGGATTGCTAAAGGGCCATAAATCTTTCGACCAAAACTTAATGTTTTCCTGAAACCATCGTTGTCCAATTTGACGTGTGACATCCTGTTGAAGGAGAATATGTATTGATCCTTAGAAAATTTGACTTAGAACCAGGGAAGCACTTGGTCCTTCAAAATAACGATACACTTCGTTACTGATTTTATTACCAGCTTCAATGAGAACAGCTAGCATTTTCAAACCATTGGACGCCATACAATCAAACACGTCATGACACCAGCCAAATGTTTGGTTTGGAGCTTAAACTTAACTTTTTTTGGAACATCCTTGTATTTCTTTAATGAAAGTAAGTGGCTGTTGGATTACGCAGTGTATTGAAACATATTAATTCATTATCTTGTTAGACCAACAGTTATTATTAGATAATCTTCTAGGTTATCCAAACTATACTGGAATCCAAAACTGAAAATTCAAAATAACATTGTAAAGTGGATAAAGCTACAGTTACAACTGTAGATCTTAAATTCTGAACTCCAGGACAGTTCAGACGATCTATCACACCTCAAAAAATATATCCAACTTTTTTAATCTTTTCCATGTTATTGAACACCAATTTAATCAGAACACACCAAATTGCTTGTATAATAACGCTTGGAAAATTTGAGCCCCAAGAGGGTTAATTAAAAGGATATTGCATTGTACAAACTGAATGGCTGACATTTAGTTGCTTGGTCCTACGCCATCATTTCGAACAACCCAATGGAGCTGTACCTTGTAGTTTTTTCACTTTCCAATATTTTCGCGAAAGTCTGAATACCAAACCAGAAAGCTAACTTTAACCGAATTATTCCTCATCCATGTCGGTTTTGATTTTCATCGACTGATTGACATCGAGGCAAACACCAAGCAGATATTTCAATGCTATCGACGCTGCACTTAGTTATCTTAATTTAAATTAGCGGAAATCAGGGGACGAAGCTTGAAGCTTGAATTAACACATTTTTATGTTACCTGATTTCCGGTTCGTTCAGATCCCTAACTAATTTTATTTTCCTCAATTTGAATTAACGATGGTTACAGCCGTTTAAAAAATTTATTTGAAATGGATTACACAATATTGGGTAACGGTTACCAACTTTTTGATATCACTTAAACTAGCTCTTCGCGATGCAAAATCTTACTTTTAATACAACGTTGCATTATTTTTCCTAAAATCACAAACCCATTTTGAAATCCATTACATTTCGCCGTATTGAGGCAAGAGCCAGTATATGATGAATTTTGGTTTCAATTAGCCTTGAAATACTTTATAAAACCTTAATCGGGTGATACCCCATTCCTGGTGGTGTCAAATATTTCCATTCATAAACAAAGCACCAGTCCCAGAGTGGTTACAAATAAGCAACCCCAAAAGCTTTCAAAAGCTCACTCAACCATCCGACTAAAAGAATTCACCGACAGAACCTAACAAATGCTCATTCATTTCGTTTTGCTCTCGCACAACAAAATTCACCCCATAAGCTTACCTCTCTCGCAAGTACAACGTGTTCGCCGTGGATTGGGAGCGCATCTCGCAGTACCCGTGCTACCTGTCGTCACTCTCCAACACGAAGCTAGTCTCGCAATGTACGGCTCAGGTAATTATGCTTTTTTCTATTATTTTGCATATCTCTTAACAAGGGTTACAGTGTTGTTAACACACATTCAATTGATATCAATTGTTTGCTAACAAGTTGCATTTTCACAGCTGTACTCTTTTATTACCTTCACTGGGAGCCTCAGCAAGCAGATCACGTGCGTGGGTCATTCACTCGGTGCTCACATCTGCGGCATGATGTCCCACCATTTAACCAAACGACAGTACAAAATAATAGGTAGGTGAATATGCGATGCATGGAGGTTACATCGAACCATGATGGGGTTGGTTTTCTTTTGAAGAAATTATGTTTGATTGACAGCTCGTTTATCGTGATCTACCGTTATGTGTTTCCGTTGTGACAATGACTAACTTTATTAGATATAAGCAGAGACATATAGTAGCTAAATTTGTTTAACTGTTGGCATTTTTTTTTCGCGAATTATGGTCACAATTATTAGGTTTAGATCCAGCACGACCACTGATTGAGAAGCATGCGTCGAATCGGTTCCGCCTGACCAAAGACGATGCCAGGGTGGTGCAGATTATTCACACCAATGCGGGCTTCCTCGGGCAGAGCTCGTTTACCGGAACGATAGATTTTTGCATCAACGGTGGCCAGACACAACCGTACTGCACGGGCAATTCCATTAGTGAGTATTGCATGGTAGTTTTCATGAAATGATCTGTGAAATATTTTGGTTGAATTCAAACAGAACGAGCCCGATGCAGCCACTTCCTTAGCGTGTGTTATCTTGCCAATGCAGTGTTTTCCGGTACAAGGACGATGGCTTTCGACTGCCCGACGGGTTGTGTGCGCAACAATCGGATACCATTTGCACCTTTACGATATTCCAGTCGAATACGGGGTAGGATGAAACATTACCATATCGGACAGGATACACCGGATGAGTGAGTAGCGATCTCATTGAGTTTGGTTGAGGTGATGTATTTCAAATAAAATAAATAAATTGCAGAGCCACTGGAGGATACTGTGTTCACATGGAGCAAGCGATGAATTGTCCTTTCAACTGAAAGCATTCTCAGCGGGTTGTGATACCATTCTGTAGATACAAATGTATAAATGTGATATAGCTAGGCTCTAGGTATTTTAATTAAATGCAAAACAGTTCCCATGACAATCTTAAATAGTGTCAAAATGATCGATGAAAGTGGAGAGAAATAAAGGTTAACAGTTACGAAAAGAGCACCATTCACAATGTTTTTCCATCAAATTTAAAACTATAAGGTTTCTTAATAAATTCGTTAGGCAATGTTGGAACCTTAAGCAGAGACAACAATGTGAATGTATAAATACTCAACAAAAGCCACTTGTACTGATAGAAAAACAACACACGCCCTAATGAAAACTTTAAGTAAATGCAACAATGGGCTATTAACAAATGCAATAAATTGAAATTCTTGTTGTAGTGGAAAAATCTGATGTATCATGTGATTCTGCTTTGCCAATGCATGCGTCGCTTCCCAAGCTGTAAAAATGGAATCAGTACTGCTTGCATAGGCCCCTCCGACGCATGATTATGCAGTAACTTCGGTTATTCGTGTGCGCACATTGACATTGAATCACGGCACAGCATAGCGGTTGCAGTTCCATAATATAATAATTGAAACAAACCGCAAATATTTCTACACACCGCCTCCCTTAAACAACCATTCCGGTCGCCCATTGTTGCAATAGCGTCTCGCACTACCGACGATATTATTCATATCCGTTGTTTTCGTGGCTTGATCACACCTGTTAGCGATCTCCAACGTTCACTCCGCTCAGGGATGATGAATTTTATGATTTCGAATGAACTATTCATAGCTCGCGCTCACCAGCCTTCTTTCGATAGCATTATTAAATGCAAAATATAGTAACGGTCAACCAAGACCTTATCTAGCTCGTTTGTCATCATCCATCAACCGATCATCCATCGCCAAGCCCGAATGAAGATGTTCAGCGAACTGCTCTGAGTTTTGTTACTTTTTGCGACCGGTGTTGTGAGAAACGTTGGAATTTACTCAGCCCTTCACCAGTTGGGATTGAGATATTACCTATTAATTTTTAGCATGTAGATTTAAAAAAGTAATTTTCTCTCGGTGTTCTCGTTTCCCATTCAACTAGGTGCCAGACGGGTTTGGTTCAGAACCGAAGCCGAGGTTAGTTGATATTCAAATCATGACCACACTCGGCCGCACGACTGACACCGTTTGACGCTCTGTGGTGTAGGGTAGAGGGTTTTTGATTCATTTCTCCTGCAGGTTGATGAAACATCTCGAAAGTATTGAGGAATCCAAGTAAATCGAAGGTGAGGTTTGTAATCGAAGATGGCGCTCAGTAAAAACTGAGTACAGTGCCTAAGCAAAGTTATAAGTTTTCAAAATAGCAGAAAATCGTATGGAATGGTGATACAGATGAATTCCAGAACATTTTAAAGATAATGGAGCTAAGATAATGCATTCTAAAGATAATTTTTAAAATGTTCAATGTATTAATCTTGAACATGTCAATATGTTGAGATTGAACTGAAGATCTCGATTCAAGAAGAATGTTTCGCCGAATGAGTTGCTTTGTATTCAGCACAATCAAGATTTCGATCACGTTCGAAAAGATACGGATCGAGCGCGAAATTGATGTCTACTGAATGGGAGATAGAGGACACACAATCCCTCTGGAGAAAGCTTTGTTATATGTGATCATGAAATGGACAGCGTTGAAACACGATGTCATCGGAGATACTTGAAGTATTTTTAAAACGTCGGAGTTACCACGCCACGCAATATGCGTGGCTGCTGAATGCAGCGTTAGAATTAATCGAAACTACAAGAAATAAATGGACCATAATTAATCTTAACAGAACATTTTTAGAAGCTTGCAATTCTTAGGTATTTTACCTCTTAATCTGAGCTCTTTTAAGGAGTGTATCGAATATAAGCTATCCACATACATTTGCGTTGTACGCATGTATTTGTGATGGTTTTTTATGCTCTGAACACTGTATGCTGTGCGTTTGACTCTCAGCTTTCTTCTGTTTACTTGTTTGTGCGGTTCAAATTCTGCGTTTTCAAAATGTCGAATGAAGTGAAAATTAAGGTCTGGACACATGGCTAAGTGAGAAGGGTATTTCTATGCGAAAATTGGCGAAGCGGTTTGGAATTCATCATGCGAGTGTTAAAACCATCATTAATAAGTTTGGGGAACACTATTCTTTGGATGAGCTACCAGGAAGAGGCAAAAAACCCGGTTCTTCCAACCCGAAACTGGAGCAGAAAGTGGTATCTCTAATCATGAAGAACAAATCAATGTCAATGCGTGATTTGGCCAGGAGCAGTGTCGGAATGATTCAGCGTATCAAGAGGCGAAACCACCTGAAGACGTACAAGAAGCAGAAAATCTCGAAACAAAGTGCAGAACAGAAGAAGCGAGCAGCAACAAGGGCCCGGAAATTGTATTCGCGTCTTTTGCAGCGTCCGGATGCATGCGTTTTGATGGACGATGAGACCTATGTAAAGGAGGCCTCAAAATCCCTTCCAGGTCCACAATACTTTACTGCCGTCGTTGGGGAGGATGTGAGCGATGCGGACAGGTCGATTTAAGTGGAGAAATTCGGTCGAAAGGTACTGGTATGGCAAGCAATATGTTCCTGTGGTTTGAAGTCAACCATTTTTTACACTACCGGAACTATAAATGCGGAAATCTATCGATCTGAGTATCTCCAGAAGAGATTGTTGCCTTTATATAAGAAGCATAGTACACCTCCGCTGTTTTGGCCGGATTTAGCGTCGGTTCACTATGCCAAAACCACTCTCAATTGGCTTGCGGAAAAGGGTATAAATTTCGTTGAGAAAAATATCAATCCACCAAATTGCCCTCAGCTTCGACCCATTGAACGTTACTGGGCAATCGTGAAGAGGGTCTTCAAGAAGACTGGTAAGACAGGTGGGAACATGCAGGAGTTCAAAAAAATTTGGGCTCAAGCGTCCAAAAAATGCGATGCAACACTTGCCCGGAACTTGATGAAGAGCATTCGATCCAAAGTTCGAAAATTCGTGAAGGAATAACTTAAATTTCATCCGGTCTTCATTATGTTCAAGTTTAACCTCGTACAATAAAGTATCAATTTTTTGTATGAATAAACTATAGGTTTTCAACATAATTTGAAAAAAAGTTTGTGGATAGCTTATTTTCGATACACACAGGTATCCGCAATAATATGTTTTGTTATTTGAGAGATGTTTTGCTTGCAATTTTAGGGTATTTTGTTTAGGTATTTTACCTCTCTTATCTAAGCTCTTTAACACTAAGGCCAGTTATCCAGATCAAAATAAGGTATTCATATGTTATTGTGTGTTGCTTTCACAATAAGCTTATTTTTTGCTCCCAACATACCCGAGCAGGATCGAAAAGCTTGATAACTGGCCTTGGTGTTTAAGAGCTCAGATTAAGTGGTAAAATACCTGAGGATAATACCATAAAATTGTTCCCACAATGTTATACGAATACCAAAGTGGGTTAAGACAATACCAAAATAGTACCTCTAAGGTATTCCCAGGTATCCAAAATAACAAGTTTCGTAATTCGAGAGATATTTTCCTTGCAATTCTTATGTATTTTACTTAGGTATTTTACCTCTTAATCTGAGCTCTTTAATACCAAGGCCAGTTATCAAGATCAAAATTAGGTATTCATATGTTGTTGTCTCCTGCTCGGGTAGTGTTATAAATGCACTTCCTGAGTTATTTATTAGAAACCAGGAAGTCGAGAAACTTTCGCTAACGAAACATTCCTAGACCAGACCGGGAATCGAACCCAGCCACCTCCAGCATGGTGCTGCCTTGTAGCTGCGCCATTGCCGACTAAACTAAGGGAGGCCCCAGATTGTCTAAGCTGATTAAGGCTAGCGTTTAAGCTTCTTTTTCAAGAAGCTTATACGCTAGTCTCAATCAGTTTAGAAAATCTGCCCATATGAGAAAATCTCTTCGAAGCCTTCATAGTGCAAGTAAACGGCTTACCAGCATGACTATCGGCACTAATCCTTATAACACAACCAACCAATGCCCACTGATTCAGAATGCGAATTTAGACGTAAAGATACATTTTCAGCCTAAGTTTGAAATTTTTGAAACTTTTGCCTCCTTCAAGGGGCCTTAGGCAGCTCAGCTTGGTTCACACTGCCAAGTAGGCGGGTGCGATTTCCGGGTTGGGGGTTGGGGGAGTTTTTCGGGTTGGAAAATTTCTCGATTTCTGTACCCTGGTCAGCCAAGGTGGTGGATCCGTTCCTGCCTTGACCTAACCCGCATGAGGATATGTGGTAAAAATGTGTGCGTGTGCTTCGAAATACTGCTTAACAAAAGCCTTACGGCCAATTTCAAACTGGGTCATTCCATATCAAGTGACCGGAGAAATGCATTGACCTTTTTCGATTCGTACTCAAATTGGCTGATATACATACTAGTTCTAGGCTGTTAATAAAAAATCCAAAGTTTTTGGACAATCGGTGAACCCCTCGGCTCATGGACTGCCCCCATTTATTGGCCATTTTTGAAAAGTCTAAATTTTGTTTTAAGAATGTATCAAGGACTATAAGAGCAACAAACAATATCAGGCACTTTTTTTTTAAAGGAAACTAAATTTGCTACCAAATGAAAATTTTTAATAATTTTTACTGTGTTGCCAACATTGTAATTGCTTGTAATTAAATTGCGTTTTTCTCAATATGCCCCCACTTTTTTTTTCAATTTGATGTTCCAATGAGAAACACTTATCGAGTGCTTCGTCATGGAGCTAGTGACTTTTAAAGATTTCATGTTTTTTATTCAATGAAGTAAAATTTAAAAATAGTGTAAATATATTCAAAGTGTTCTCTGAAAATGGGTCTAATAACGATGACAATAGGTGATTGTGCTAGTATTATGTATAGACAGATGCCATATGGTTTCCGCAGCCGCATACCTGTGGAAACAGACAATAAGAGAAAAATCTTCAGTGTTGCCAGCTTACGTTTTGTTTGTGATTATTTTTCACAACAGATATTCATGCTTAATATTCATTTTTTGTCAATCAAATCATCAAGCTTTAAATCTATCTATCTTTCTAATACAATAAAAATGAAATGTAACGGCATGTCACGATTTGATCCAAGATCGGGTTGAACGATTCCTTAGTTTTTTTTTTTTAATCTGTTCTTCTTTGACTGCTTTGGATTAAAAAAAAACTTACGAGCTTACGGTACGAGGTTTTCCGGGTCAGCTAGTTACAAATAAATGCCATTTTATATTTCACATCTACTTAACAAATTCCACTTAAAATAAAATATATAACAAAACTTATTTCATGCTGCGTTTGACCTTTGCAGTACGTGTTAAATTTTTACGGTTTTTTTAAATCAGTTTAAAAATGGTACCCGTTTCTGAGTTCAAAATACTCTTCATAAGAATAGTGGCATTGGCTGTTGGAGCTGTTGAATAAGAGATTGGTTATCGTTAGAATAGTATCTTACCACGATTATCCGAACCTTCCAATTCTCCAGCTGAATGGACAATCTACACAGAATCTAAAATAGAATATTCATCAATTCCCGAGCAGGACCGAATAACTCGATAACTGGCCTTGGTATTTATGAGCTCAGATTAAGAGGTAAAATACCTAAGGATAATACCATAAAGTTGTTCCTACAATATCATGCGAATACCTAATTTAGGTAAAACAATACCAAAATAGTACCCCTCAGTTATTCCCAGGTATCCAAAATAACAGGTATTGGTATTCGAGAGATATTTTGCTTGCAATTCTTAGGTATTTTGCTTAGGTATTTTACCTCTTAATCTGAGCTCTTTTATACCAAGGCCAGTTATCAAGATCAAAATTAGGTATTGATATGATGTTGTCTCCTGCTCGGGTTGTCATTCTTAATGAACACTTTTCAATCTTACCTTTTTCAACATGTGTTTTTCTGTCCATAATATTTGCTCTTGCTCTTACTGCCTCGTGACATTGAATGCATATTTGTCGACCCTGAAAAACATTGTTTACGTGTTGATGAAATTTGTCGTGATAGTGGGAAGGAATTGTTTTTCAATTTTTGCGTCGAATGCTGACATAAGAGTTCAAAAGATTACATATCGTTTTTGCTTGGATGTGAAAAATCGTTCAAACTCATTTGCATGGCTTTCACACAAAAATTTTAAACTTTGAACTCCGGACCGAAGATTAAATAAATGCCATTCCCGCGATAAGAAGTGTAAAGATGACCGATGATTATTTCCAAAGGATGAATTATAACAGACTATATCTGGTTGAATAAACAAATTTTGAAAACATGAAATCTTTAAAAATCAATATCTCCATGACGAAGAAAATAGTTTTTTCTCGGAAAGTGTTTATTATGTAAAAAAAAGTCTGCTGAAAACATTGGCTGAAGCAAAAGTGGAGGCATTTTGAGAAAAATGCAGTTTAATGTTTCAACCATAAAAATAACAATGTTGGCAAAAGGCATCTGACATTGTTTGTAGCTCTATTATTTTTTAAGATATTAAAAAAACAGAATAAAGACTTTTCAAAATTCTAAAAAAAATGGAGGCAGCCCATGGGCCGAGGGGTTCACCGATTGTTCGAAAACTTTGGATTTTTATCATCAGCCTAGAACAAGTATATCAGCCAATTTTGGTTGGAATCGAAGAGGGTCGATGCATTACTCCGGTCATTTGATATGGAATGACCCAACTACTTCTGTTTAATTTCATAACCTGCCGTGCATCTTCACATGGTTTGGCCGTGCATCTATCGATACTTTCTCTTCACATATTTGATTCTAGCATAAATTGCTGTTCACTAATAAAGACTGGACTCGGAAAAAAATGAAACACACAAAAATGATCCCAAAAAACTCATTTGAAATCGGATACATCTCAAATTTTCAGGTATTAAATAACTTTATATAAGCTATGTTTTGGCATAATTTTTATTATTGAATTTCCTCATAATATATTTATTAAATTTCCACCCCCAAGCTGAATGCTCGTACATTTCCCTTAACACTGCTCATGAGATCTTGGGCAAGACTTTGTCCAAGCTTTATCGGTTTTGAATGTTTTTCCGCTTTTCTTCAACTTCTTCTTCATGGTCGCCCAAAACTTTTCGATCGGACGAAGATCTGGTGTATTTGGCGGGTTCGCCTTCTTCGGGACCACATTAACGCCCTTCGCTTCATACTAATCCATCACAGGCTTGGCGTAATGTCACGAAGCGAGATCCGGCCAGAACAACGTGGGACCACGGTGAGAGCAGAGGAAGGGCAGCAAGCGCTTCTGCAAGTATTCCTCTCGATACATCTGCCTGTTTATGGTGCCGGTTGTAACGAACGGATTGCTGAACCATCCGCACTTGCAGATCGCCTGCCGCAACAGGTACGTCTTCGCGAATTTGTCGATCTTTCTCATGCGGAACTTTTCTCCTCCATGCGGGACGTACCGACTAAAAACTCGGGGCAGGGGATTTTTTTGGTGTCCGCCTTGATATATGTCTCGTCGTCCATGACGAGACAGCCTGGCTTGACCAGCCACTCACGGTACAGCTTCCGCGCACGCAATTTGGCCACCGTATTCTGCTTGTCAGTCCGGTTTGGCGCCTTCCTGACCTTAAAAACACCTAGCCCAGCCCGTTGCATGGTCTGCTGGACGAACCACTTCAACGAATTGACCTTTTTGGCCACGTCTCGGGTGGAAAGGTTCGGGTTATTCTTAAAGTATTGCCTTATCTTCTGCGCCTTCTCTGGGTATTCCGTTTTCGGTTTTCGGCCGCTTCCAGCGCGCCGCTCGATGGTCTTCGTCTCCTGGAACATCCTCACAACACGGGACACGGTGGAATTGTGGATTTCAAGCCTTTTGCCGATCCATCTGTGCGACTGACCAGAATTATCGATCACCGCGCCCAAGATTTGCTGGCGCAGCTCTTCTTGTTTTGAATGCATCTTGAAAACAACTTGACAGATCGCGATAAAATTTTGCGCACATAAACATCGCACTCTAAACTAGTATTACCCTATATTTAATTATTTTTTTACTTATGCGATAAAAAGATACACCCAAAACAAAGTGTCGCATTTTTCCGAGTCCAATCTTTAGGATCCCATGATGTTGGAAAGATATTCCAATTTCAAAATATGATTTTGTTGTTGGACAATTTTTTAAAAAAAGAAGACATTTCCACTGTGTTTAACTCGTTGTACAAGATTGAAGCACATTAAATATAGAGAGAATTACAACAGACAACTTAACCTAACACCCAGTGGACCAGTATGGACAATTTCGTTTTGCGAAAAGTTCCACGGGCTGGAGCGGGAATCAAGCCCTCACTGCATGGCAAACGCTTGAATGACGACTGACGCCGCTAACCGCTTGAACACAAAGTCCACCATACAATAAACCATACTGTTCATGCACAGTTCCATTAAAAAAACTCTACAGTCACCATAATATGTCTACGATAAAGTCTCTTGTATCCAACGGTTTTTGTTAGAATTATTCGAGGAAAAATGAAATTGGTTATTGTAAGGTACAAAACAACCGTTCATTTTTATTGTAAAACTGCCCTCCACAAAAGATTCTCCCATGGAAAAAGATAAGTTCAATTGTTATCTTATCGTTGAAAACATTAGAATCTATAGTTTCAACCATTCATTTCACTGTCTTAGAACCATTCAATGTGATTTTTACTAAGGTAAAAGGGTACGAGACACTAAGGTCGTCTGCAAATAAAGCCAGTCCACGTTAAATTTTACACATTAAAATAATGTTGTTTGCAAAATCTAAAAATTATTCAACAAAACTGATTGTTATATGTATTTACAGTAAAACAGTGTTTGAGATGTTTGTCGTTCTTTAATAAATTTGTCAAGGTTCGCACAGTAACCCTACAAAAACTACAGCTGTATTATAAATCAATATTTCTATCATTTCCAATTACTGTACGCACCAGTTTTAGTACCTGTCGATTTAAAAAAACTTCAATATTGAATTTTCTAGAATCAGTTGCGCTCATTGATTTATTCTTAAAACAAATTAAAAACTTTAGACTAATTTTCAATAATCACCGGTGACTAAGTGTCAACTTATTTTATTTCTCAATAGTGAACAGGAATTGAGCTCACTGCATTGGAACTCAGGTAAAATAATAGAATCTGTTTCTTGACAAACAAAGCGAGACTGTACAACTTCAACAATCTTGTGAACAATC